>NDGM011179991.1:0-29675 GCA_002564305.1 Octomys mimax | reverse complement strand
TTGTGCAGGAGCCCGGGCCACTCAGCCTCCCTGTCTGTCTTTGACAGTCGCATACAATAACCGTCTGGGTCCCTCACAAATCTATTATAGCATTTAATTAACAGACGTTCCTCAAGTGCTTTGAACTCCCAGTTTGGATGGATGTGACTGAAATGCAAAATACCTTCTCTGCCTTATTTATTGCTCCGGAGAACACGCTATATGCTGGCGACGTTTATCTTCATGTTAATTTTATCTCCCACAAATACAGGCATTAATTTAAATCACATACAGAACATAACAGTTTTTATAGAGGCAAACTTATTCCAGTGTGCTGCATTTTAATATCTCACTTCACCATCTTTTCTCACTTGGTTCAAGAATAGTATCTCTTCCTGCCTCAGCATTTAATCTGAGGACAGCAGAAACTTTTGTGTGTGTGTGTGTGTGTGTGTGTGTGTGTGTGTGTTATTGCTCTCAAACTTTATCTTCTTCTCCGCTGTGCTGCCGGTTGCCCCCAAGTGGCTCAGCGACAGTGAGCTCAGGTGCACCTTGCTTCTCCTTTCCCCTTGCTCCTTAATTCCAGGTAGTGTGGGGTAAGCAGGTGGGTTGTGGTCGGCATGAAGAATTTAAAACAGAAGATAGCATTTCTTCAGCTCCAGGTCGAAGAATGCTAGTAGCAACAGCCAGCACGAGACACAGGCCTCCTCATAACCATCATACACTGAAGCCAGATAATCATTTCTAAACCTTAGTGTTTTGCTTGTTTTCCTTGTACTGTGTTTATGCATAGGGAGTTTCCCCTTGTCCTTCACAGCCACTACTTTGACAGCAAATGAATCTTTTTTACCAGGAGAGAAACACACTAAATGGTCTACTGTGCTTATGGCTATGGAACATTCCAATTAGATGTCACCCTCCACAAAGGACCTTTCCCCGGCCTTCATTTGTGACCTGAAAAGCTGCAGCCCCCTCAACTGAGTCTTGCTGAATTGCCTCTGACAAGGCTGCGTGCTCCCAGAAGTCAGGACCATGGAGACAGGAATAACAAGCAGGGCCCTAAGACCTGTGAACCATCTTAAGCCCCTTTGAGAAACTTGCAGAAGGCTTTCCTCTCAAGGTTATCAATTGGGGGAAGAGGGGAGAAACTATATCTTACTGCTAGTGAGTAACCATCTTTCAAGACATCTGGCATAGTTGGGCTTCCTTGTTGTTGATTATAAAATATAGTCGAGGTTTCAGATGGACCAATTGCTGTTTTCAGCTCTCTGATTTCTTCTCAGAACATGCTAGTGAGCCAGGTACCATGTTTTTTCAGATAAGAGATGAAGGCCTAAAGCCCACCAAGCAAAGTTACATTTTTTGGCTCAGATCATAGAGCTCGTGGAGAGCCCGTCTGGATTTTGAGTATTGTCCACCAAAACACACAGTCGGAAAAGCTCTCTTCAGACTAAACGCCTGACCTCCCGCGTGACGCTGGCTCTTCCCGAGCCTTTAGTCTTTGTGCTGCTAGGTGGATTTCTTCTGTGGTAGGAGCATGGTTACCCTGGAAACCCACTCGCTAGCATGGCAGTCCAATTATAGCACCATTTCCGGGCTTTTATTAAATTAGTGTCGCTGGTGATGTGGGCTTCTTGATGGAAAGATGCTGAGAAATGGGTTCTCACCAGTTGTTTTTGCCGCAGCACAATTTAGGATCCTTGTCATCTGCCTTATCAAAGCAAACAAAACTGAAACTTATTCTGATTAGCTGGATCTGGGGGATAGACTGGGCCATCAGCGCTATATCCTGAGCCGTTGGCAGTGGCTCATACAAGGGAAGCACAGTGGGACTCCATGTGTCTCTGAGAATCTTTCCTCCCTCCCCAAATAGCTGCTCACTTGGGTCTCTGCTTGAAAAACTGAGGTCCACACTGTTTTGAAGAGTTTTGTTTCACTTTGGGCCATTTACGTCCATATTTGGTTTGGGGAAAGGTCACAGTTCTTTGATAGGCTTTGGTCTTTAGTGGACTAGTAAAGGGCAGAGAATCGGATTAGGTTCAAGCTGATTGATGAATTTTCCTGAAACATACAGAGGTTAAACAGAAAAGTAGTTAATACAGCCAGTGCTGAGCCTGCTGGCATGTGCTCAGATGAAGGACAGCATGAATGGGTGGTTGACTCACTCCTGGCGTGGCAAATTTTAGCCTAGTAGGATGTCAAAGTGGTGCCTTTCCTGTGACACGTAGTGTGTGTCTCATGTTGCCCTTCATCTTGCTACTGTCATTAGCTTCATTATTATTCATTTAATAGTACAAGTAAAGGTAATGGTAAAGCTGTGTAGAAGACACTTTCTGGTTTTCAGGGCACTGAGTGATGAAGGGCTCTAGGGACAGGATTGCTCATGCACTCAGACACTTTTCACTGCAGAGTGTAACAGAAAATGCGTTCCTCCCTGGAAGCCAGTGTACTCAGGTTCTTAGGTCCCCAGGAGATAGTTCCTGTTCCAGTTTCCATTATTCCTGTCTCATAGAAACAGCTGGTTGCTCTGATGCATAGCTGATCACCATGATGTGCAGCGTATAAACCCATCCCCAGTTGACAAGCCATGTTGCTTATCCCATAGAAGCCCTACATCACCAGAGGTCAGGGCCTGACATTTTGGAATGATCCTGATCAGTGCATGTCGACATCCAATAAATCTGCCTCCAAAACCTGGATATCATTTCAGTGTTTCTGCTTGCCATTGCAGTAGTGCTGTGGATTATCTCATAGTCTGACTTGTGTATCTGAGAACATAAAACCAAACTTAAGAACAGTGAATCTGAATTCTTGAAGTTTGAACATACCAGAATTATAGTTGTCCTGTAAAAGAATCACTGTAAGCATGTCTTTTCTGAAATGATAGGAATGAGGGAATAGGGGTGCTGCCCCTTGCCGTGTCCCGGTGGGTGATGGTTCCGTGGCTGTCTCTGTGACTACTGAGCAGATGTCCAGAAGTAGTAGTTCAGAAGGAGGAGGAGGATGACACATCCTCAGGCAGCATGACACATTCTCTGCCAGCTTTTCTACCTGTAAAACTTCTTCCACATACTCAGAGGCGGCAGCATAGCTCAGTAGAGACCTCACGTTCACTTCCGGTCCTGACCCCGCATAAAGGGATATGTGTAAGGTGCTCATTTCAGTTCGGCCTGCACCACTTGCTGGGTTGGAGACCTAAGCAGTGTAGTTACCTTATGGTCCCGTTTCCCCTTGCAAAAAGTGCAGCAGCGATAATTGTGCATGGTGAAGGGATGGGTAAGCTACAGAGGTAGTCCCATGTCAGTCACCTTATTCTTCTGACCATGTAGCGATCTCTCTTTCTGTCTCTGTCTCTGTCTCTTTCTTTCTATCTCTCTCTTTTTCTCTTTCCTCCCTTTCTCCCTCCCTCCCTCTACTTTCCAGCTGTGTAAGACTTCATCTGGGAGTATCTGATGTTACTTATATATAATTGTCGGATCCTGAATTTAAAACGTCTAATTCTCTTCATCTCATTATCTACTACGTAAAATGAGCAATAACACCCTTGTTTCTTCTGCACTTACTATATTTTTAAATGTAAACATTCATGTGTATACATCATATTTCCTTATTTCTGTACATATTTTCATGCTTATTAAGTACTTATGCATTTTTAAAATCTAAAGGTAAATTAAGTATGATAGAACATAATTATATTCCCAGCACCCTAGAAAGTTGAGGTAGGGTGACTGCGAGTTCAAGTCCAGCCTGGACAGTTTTGTGACTTAGCAAGATCCTACCTCAAGATAAAAAAAAAATAAACAAAATATAAAAGGACTGAAGATGTAGCTCAGAGTGAAGGCCCTGGATTCTGTCTCCAGTTGGGGTAGAGGAATCATAAAGTAAATATATATTGATAGTAGTTATTACTGAGACTTAGGTTTCAGGTTCCTAAAAGGTACTTACCTTTTTATTAAACATAAATAACATTTATGTAAATATTTTCGTAGGTGCATATATAATATGTCTCACTCATCATCTTTCCATCCCTGTGCCAAGTACCTGAGAAAACCATCTCATAAGGAAGACAGGTTTCCTTTGGGATCGCAGCTTTGGCAGCATGGCCCGTGGCTTGGCAACTCGCTCTCTTTGGCCTGTGCAGAGGCAGCCTCCTCTTGTTGGGAAGCAGAAGGAAGTGAAAGCCGCAGGGAGGGCTCAGGGTTCCAGCGAGTCTTCCGAGGCCAGGTCCTGGTGAGCTGCCTCCCTCCTCCTCGGCCCTACCTTTGAGAGGTTCCACTGCCTCCCGAGAGGGCCAAGTTGAGGACAAGCCCTTGACACACGGCCCTTGTGGAACAGCCCAGGTCCCCTCCCCAGCATGTGCGTTTTGGTGCATCTGTATGGTTATGCCCGTAGATCCTCACCCTTCCAGTGTAAGTGGCAAAGTAGATTAGGATCCAACAGTAAATAGTTAATAAGTAGTTCCAGTTAACAGGTGAAAAAAGTTAACTTTTTTCCTTTCTCTCCCCACACCTCTTTCTTCCTCCCTTCTCCAAAGTGCATGTGCCCCGTGCCTTTCACAGGAGCAACTGTGAAACCTAGATCTTAAATATAGTGTGGTAGAAAGACAGGGTGAGATTCTGAAAGAAAGTGGCTTCTCCTTGCGTCCATGTATCCCTGACGCAGTGCTTAAAACTCTCTCAAGACAATGACACCCATGAGTTTTAGCAATGATTGCAACTTTTAATACAGGGGGACCCTGTCTTGCCCGCTCCCTTGAGGGAGAGCTCAGCACTCTTGAACACAAGTTGAGGAGACGTGGTGGCCCACGCAGAAGTCAAGTGAGGGTTGTGCTTCCCCTCCTTTCTCCTCTGTCTTGTCCCCTTCCCTTCCACCCTCCTTTTCAACCCTTCCTTTCCCTCTCTTTTTCCTTTTAACTTGGTTGGCAAATTGATTGGTTAGTTGATTGATCAGATGCTTGGGCTTCCGGAGAGCCAGGAGTTTGGTTACCAATAACGAAAGCTTATATATTTTATTCTTCCTCTGTCTTCCTGCCTGCAATGGTTATGAATTTGTCCCCTCTTTGCAAAGCCACTGTCCCCTGCACCACTTAGATTTTTGTCTCTTTATGTTTCCCTCCTCATTCCATGTTGTTTAGCTCTTAAAATATTAGTTTGTTTAGAAGACAAGGAGAAAGATGTTTTTGTGGAACAGTTGTTTCTCAGTTCAAGAGGACCACCTTTAGTAGCCCACTGTCCACTTTCTCTTTTCTTTTTCTGCTCCCCAATTTGATTTGTCCAAGTGCAGAGACCACGGTCAGTGTCTTCTCGCGAGGATTTCCGCAGTGTGGTTCTTCTGAGTTCCGTCTCTGGGCCCCTCTCCGTGGCACTCTGAGTCACAGTGTGATCACCAGCTACCCACCTTGCCACACTACCTTCCGCATGCTGTTTCCTTGCAGAGCAGAGATTCTACTTTGGAATTATTTTCAGGAAAATTTGGAGGCCCTGTCCCTGTTTTGAGCATCCTTCAGTAGCTTAGTGAGGCAAATATTAATGCTAAAAATGATCATCCCGAAGGCTGTCTTAGTTCCAGCCCAGATGGAGTTATGATTTTAGAAAATCATTCAGTGAAATGTATTTCCTGTGCCTGGTAGTCGGTGATCACTTACCAAAAACAGGGGGTGGTGGGAGAATAAAAATAAACCTAGGAGAATTTGTGTACATTTAACCTTTACCGAGTGAGTAATACCAGAAAGGGAATGAAGTGGGCTCTTCTGACCAGCATTTTCACGTGGATTCCAGGAAAGCGTCTGGAGTTGCCAAAGCCCTTGCGGAGTGCTGCCAGAAGTATCTGGTGGCCTCCTGCTAAGGGTGGGGCGAGCAGGGAAGCTGGAAGTGTGGGGTGGCTGTGGATGTGTCTGAAAGCCTTTTGCCCTCCCTGTGTGTAGTGGCAAGAACGCTGGGAAAAGCATCAATTATTTGAATGCAGAAAGAGCCTATGAGTTTGTCCTATCTCCATGTTCAAAGAAAATAAAACTAAAATTAAAAATCAGTAAAAGCATTCACATTGAAAAATTAATCATCCTGGGCTGGTGAGATAGCTCAGCGGACTGAGCGGTGCTTAGTCAAGCACAGCAAGCGAGGCTCAATCCCCAGGCACCACAGGCCGTTCCAGCCCCAGCCCCAGGTATGCTGAGTTACTGAGACCCAGTGTGGTGACACATGCCTATAATCCCAGTGCTGGGGAGGCTGGACACAGGAGGATCACTATGAGTCTGAGCTGTGTAGTGAGGCCATGTCCCAAATACATTTAAAAAAAAAACAACAAAACCCAAAACATTGATCATCCTTTCAGTCAGTAAGGATCTAGCTTTGCTAATAATTCTAAATCCCACATATTTTTAAAACCACTATGCCTGAAGAGCTCTCCTTTAAAGCCTAGCTGATATAAGCCATAATAGATTGGGCAGAAAGTGAAGTGACCATGTGCCATGCAAAATTTCACCAAAAGGTAACAGATGCTATCTTGTCATATTTTCCATAAGAATGATGCCATTAAAGTTCTATTTCTTAATAGATACTTTGTTTCCCAATTTGCAAAAATACAACCTAGATTGTCTTCCTGCCTTTAATTACTTCTTTGTATCATCATGTTTGACCCATTTCTTGGTTGTATAACTGCTTGGCCTCTTCTTGTGGGATGGCTGGGAGTTTTGCTGGTATTCAGGAAATCCCAGTCATGCTGTCAGGCCCGTGGGGATGCATTCTCGGCGTTCTTAGCTGGTAGCAAGAACAGTGGTTTTCTAGAAGCATCCTTACAGTTTTGTGCAGGCTGGAAATCATTACACAGAAAGACTGACCTACACAGATTAGCGGTCCCACAAAATAAGCATACGTAGTCTATTTTCCACCTGAAGTCAAAGATCAGCCTGTTCCTTGGAGCCTTGTAGGAGTATCATGGGAGAACTTAGAACCAGTAGGAGATGATAGGACATTCATTATGGAGAAGTAGCTTGCATGGAAGTGACTCCTGGCAGATTGTTCAGTAGGAGAAGCTGGGATGTTAGGGACTGGCCTGAGGCTGTTGTCCAGAGCCAGATTTCTCCGTCTTAGAAAATCTTCAGCACTGCTCTGAAGGCCTTTCCACTGATTGAGTCAGGCCCACTCAGGTTATCTGGAATAGCCTTTCCTGCTTAAAGTTTCCTATGGACTTTAATCCCTTCTACTACATGTCTCCATAGCCACATCTAATTTAATGTTTTCTTCTAGGGACATTAAATAGGGACAGTGTGGACTTATATCTGGGGTGCTGGGACATGATAGATTCTGCCCACCCACTTTGAGGAAACAAACACTGTGTCCAAGTATTTCCTTTATCCGACTCTTAAGATTCCAGGCTGAAGGGAGCTGACTGTGATATTCTTGCCTCCACATGGCTGTCACCCCTTAATCTTCTGGTCCTGGCCTTCATTTATTGATCACAGATCAAATGCCTCCTCCCTCCTGCGTGTCTCCAGTCCTGGTGGAAGATTTCGGGGCCTGTCAGTGGCTTTTCCATCGTTCTTCCGTTTCTGTTCAGCCGCAGGTCTTAGCGTTGCTCGGCTATATATGACTCCTCAGTCATAAAATTAGACCCCCCAAGACATGCCCTGCTTTGCATCCCAGCGTTGTCCACACAGCTCCTCGGCTGCTCTTGTCAGTGCCTTTGGCTTGGCTCTCCTTAGTTTCTGTTTCCCTGTTGGCGCTTCTCTCTTTTCTTTTCATCTTCAGCTTGGCATCTGTGTTCTAGGGTTCAAGCCACTGTTTCCTGCTTCCCTGTTGCTTTCTGTACCTGCTCCACTGAAGCCTCACTCCAGCCAGCCTGCTGGCCACCCCAGGTTGCCACACACCACTCTCGTGGTTTCCTGCCCACCTTTCCAAGCAGTTCCACTTGAGGGTTCTCCTTAGCGCCCTTTGTGCCTCTCCTTGAAGGCTGTTTTCCCTGTGGCTGGGAGGGCATGTGTAGAGGGCGCTCTTCCTAGGGCCCTTTGTTACTCTGCTTCCCACAGTTGGTTTGGAGACTTGCACTGCTGTGGCCTGTCTGCCAGCACCATAGTGTTTTCTATGTAAATCCGTGCCATCATGCTTTCATGCACTCCGGACCTAGATGTTTTTAACTGCTTATTGCGAGGTGCATCTGGATTTATCATGGGAATCTCAGCCGCATTGTGTTCAGGAGCAGCAGTTCACCAGGTGTCTCGCCAGAACTCTTTCCGTTCCTGTATTGTGTCATTAAGTGGCTCACTGTATAGCCAGTTTCTAATCCTGAAGTGTAGATAGTATTTCTAGACACTCTTGTTCTTCACTTTCAGTCTCCCCTCTGTGTTTCACAAATATTCCTGTTTCTCTGCAGCCGCACTGCTGGTCAGCCATTTTGGATCATCAACACCTAAGGATCATGGGGAAAATCCCTGAAACCAGATATTTGTAGCCACTCATTCACTCCCACCCCGATCTGTTCATCAGGTTGGACCTAAATAGGAAATGTGAATTATTCCAGATGCCCTATCTCCTCAGCCCAGTAGAATAACATACGTATTAAGAAAACGAGCTAGGAGCGCAACACTAAGGGAAGCTGAGGCAGACAGATCAAAACTTTGAGCCTCACCCTGGCACTTTATCAATTCAGTGAGTAGTTTAGTTACCTCCCTCTTGGGGGACATCTGGGTACAAACCACAGTGATGAGACACTATGTCAATGGGAAGGGAAGGGAAACGGAGGGAAGGGAAGGGGAAAGGGGAGGGGAGAGAAAAAGGAAAGGAGGAGGAAGAAAGAAAGAAAACAAGGAGAAAAAAGAAAGGGAGAGAACCAGGAAGGAAGGAAGGAAGGAGAAAGGAAAGAAAAGAGCAGGGAATAAGAGGAGTGAGGCAGAGAGAAAAAGAGGGGTAGCATGAAAGAAAGGAAGGAGAAAGAAAAGAAAAATGTGAAAGAGCCTCAGAAATGAAACAGAAAGTGAGTCTGACACCTACAAGAGGAACCTGTCTGAGTTCATTCCATCGAGTATGGGCCATATGAAAAGGGAGTGGTCCTGGTGTACTTCCTTGCGATGTGTGCCTCTTGGGCTGCTTCCCTTACACCTGCTCTGCGTGCTTCGGCCACACATGCCCCTGCTCAGTTCCGCAGAGGCACCGGCCTGCCACCGCCGCTGGTCAGCCACACGCAGCTCTCTCTGCCTGCTGCTCAGGACCCCAGGCCTAGATGGCCGCAACTCAGTGCAGACACCTCTTTGCAAGAATGTCCAGCGAGCTCCTGTGGTCCTCCCTGCTCCAGGAGTTCTTGTCCTGCTGTGCTGTGTCTTCCTCCGTGGCCTTCTCAGTCCCCACACTTCCCCCAAAATGCTCCTTCACTTCCCCACTGCTTCTCTCCAATGACCACTTACTCCAAGTTCTAGGAGGACATAGACCTTGGCCATCTGCTCCAAGTTCCAGTCCCCATGCCCAGTGTTTGGTGCCCAGCAAAGGTTGGGCACCGAGTAAATATTTAATAAATATTTACACTGTGCACATACGATCTTCAGAGAGAGCTCTTGAGGCAGCCCAATCAAGTGGTCTTTTACAAGGAGGGAAAGCCCCAGCCCAAGTTCTTTCTCTTGACCACAAAATTGAATGTTTCCCATCATCCCTCTTAAAATCTTGGTTTCAGCAAAGCAATCTCTCTATTCTTTCTTTCCACTTCCCAGTAGTGCCCATAATGGGTTATAAAGTGTGTGCATTGACCCTCAGTGGTATGCCTTGGGTGGAGAGAGAACAATCTTGTTATCAGCGTTGCTTGGGAAGAAATTTCTAGGTATATTTTTAATAATCTATATTCATGAGGAACTGCTTCGCTTTTCTATCAAATTTTTGCAGGGTTTTTTTTTTTTAACAGTTCTACGTGTTGAAAGAAAGTTCACAATTTTTAAAAGGAATTGTGGCCCTTTTCATTAGCTCCTCTTACCTCATGCTGTCATGGACGGGAGTGAATTTGTGGGCGGTTGAGCTACAGGAAAAGTAATCCTGTCATTTACACTCGCAGGCTGCTATGCTTTCCAGAAAACTTTTTCCGTAGGTTGTGAAAGTGATTAATCTGCCTTTAAAACTGACAAAAAGGTTCTCTGATAAGTGAAAAAAATTAAATAAGAGGGCTTTTTTTTTCTTCTTCTTCTTTAAAAAGTAAGCTGCTCTTGCCAATTTTAGCTTAGAAAACAAGTCCGGATTTCATTCTTGTAAATTGTGGTTTCAGGGTGTGCTGGGGGTGTGTAGGGAGGGAGTGTCTGGTCATGATTTAAAACAATCAAGGGACATTTTCTATTTAAAGTATGCCTTTTGTCTACTGGCACGGCTCATCCCGCATGCTAGAGCTGAATTATTCATTTCTGCATCCTGCTCCTTCCTTTTTTTCTTTCATTTTTCTATATTTGGGCCTATATTTTCAATACTTTCCATACCACTCTACTTGTTGGCCCCAGATCTTTTTAACCAACCTCTTTTTAACATTAGAACTGATGAAAATGGCCTTAGCTATCTTCTATAGTGAGAGCTCCTGTTTCACTGCAAAACTACATGCATGTAAATGATGATGCTTCTTAAAGCCGTTGAAATAGCTCAGTGATGAGGATGAAGGGCCTGCTTAGGCAAGCGCAGGGACCAGGGTTCGATCCCCAGTACCACAGGCCACTCTGGCGGCCTGATTCAAGCCTGGCTGCTCTGATTCAAGCCTGTAATCCCAGCACTGGGGAGGCTGAGACAGGAGGATCATATGAGTTCAAGCTGTGTAGTGAGACCCTGCACCAAATATGTAAAAAAAAAAAAAAACCTTGGACAGGAGCAGTTAATTAATATAATTGAAATGATGGTTCCCTTCTTGATGATTTTAGATATTAAATCTTTTGTTTCTTTTTACTTTTAATTTCAAAAGTCATTTTTTCCCTAAGACTGGCAAATGATATTGGAGTTTGATTGCCTTTCGCGACCCTTCATTTTTTTCTGGTGACTCACAGGGCCAAATGAACAAATAACATTGCATAACATAATTTAACATCTTTATGGTTCTGCAGAGAATCAGCAACTCATTTAGAGAACTCACACCCCTCAAAATGGTAGAGTAGCATGGTGAGTAGAGTAATGTAGTGGCCGTTAGATTTAAAAAAAACAAAACAGGATTTCCCAGGTTGACCGGGCTGAACTCAACACTCCTGGGCTTAAGGATCCTCTTCGCATGCTGCCTCCAGGAAGGCTGGGACTGCAGGTGGCTGCACCACCGTCCTCTGCTTTCACACCTGAAGGCCTGGTTTTTATAACAAGTTCTCACGGTTGTTAAAATGCCGTCTTGATCCTCTTCCATTTACATTTTTCCACTCCTGAGCCTAAGCATTTTATTTTGGGGCATGTCAGGTTATTTTACTCTTTTTCTTCCTCTCCCCGTGTGGCAAGCTGACTTCTGTGCCTGTGTCAGTCCCTTGGCTGCCAAGTGCTGTCCTGGGGAGTAGAGCAGGGCTGATTTCCCCTCTGCTCTGCCAGCACTGCCCCTCTGTGGGGAAGCGGGGAGACAGAGAGAATGGCCCATGCCCTATCTGCAGGGACCCACGCCTAGAAGTCAGGGTGCTTTGAGTCTTAAGATTGAGATACACAAATCATTTTTGCCCCTAGGCTGCTGCATAATCAGGTTTTAAGATTCTGAAGTTGAAAATGTCAAACCCATTTACAATTGAAAGTCTGCTAAGTACCCATGTATATTTTTATGAGTATTTGGGAAAATACAGAAAACATGTAGATGTATTTGTTTTATATCTGAATTACCAAGATGGTTTCTATGTTTTATTAAATGTGTGTAAAACTCGCTATCTGTCTGTCTGTCTTTCTGTCTATCTATCTACCTACCTACCTACCTACCTACCTACCTGTCTATCTGCCTAGGTCTCGGCAAGCAGCCGTTTTAGATAACCCTGTTGTACCTTTTCTATAGAGCATCGCCTGTGAGTGCATCTTGGAATAAAAGATTGCAGCTATTTTGGAGATTGTCTCTTTGGGGTAAAATGAAGTGTAAGGACCCTTTGCGTTCTACTTGAGGCAAAAAAGTAAGGTAATTGCTGCCTAAAGCCATGGGCGTATGCAGGTTTGTTACAGGTTTAATGGCAACGTGCAATAACCTTTAAACAGTGGGAAGGAATGGCCTCTTCGGCATTTTATTGTTGTTGTTGAGATTAGCTGTCTTAATATAAATTGCCTGCAGTGTTTCTAATTTGGAGATACTTTGATTTGATATTTTTAAGAAGGAAAGGTTCTATACATATTGTGGAAGTGTCTTTTTCTTAACTAAATGCCAGCAACAAAATTTAAACTGAAAAGTAGTCAGGAAGCAGTGGTAATGAGATATGATTATGGTTTAGTGGAAAAAAGAAAAGCCCTGCAGGGAACAGTATGAGTACAGTAAATTATGAATCACTACTAAATAGGTCTCATTAGTCCACATTGACTGTGCTTAATTGACATTAAAAAAAAAAACTGGGAAACTTTGTGAAGTCTATCGAAGACAACTTGGCTGAACTAATAAAAGTCATTAGAAAGTCTGTTTGCTGAGATAGAAATGGGTGTCTATAAAGCCTTATTGGTTTCACTGGTAAAATGCTCTAGAAAAGCACTTGTAAGGGAAATGGACCTGTAGAATGCTGGGCACTGTACGTGACAGTTACTTCTGAGTTCCTCCCCTTGTCCTGGCTGGTGTGTTCACCCTATGGCAACTGAGTGAAGAGGAATTATATTGGGCCACATACAAAACCCATAGGGCATTCACGTATATAAATAATAAAACTTCATTTTCAATTTTTTTTTTTACAGCTGTGTCGAGTGTGTGGGCTATGGATTGGATATGCCTTTTTGATATTATTCAACAAAGTACAATGGGACTGAAATGTTTTACAAGAAAAGTTGATTCTTCTAAGGCTTGGAGTATCAGAGGGCATTTATGGTGATTGTTTACTTCCCTGTTACCCTACACAGTCTGCAGTTCAGCATGCCAGATGCTAAATTCTGTCAGCATAATGCATCTTTAATTAAATATTCTATTTGCAATGCAATTAATAATGTAGTCTGTTTCCATAACTTTGTTAAGAAATTACCATAATTTTTATATAAGAGGCTAATAAAAAGCCAATATGTTTTGAAACAGCCTTTCCTAAAGTGGTTACATGCTTTGTGTCTGCTGAATTTTGAATTTTGATTAAGAGATCCTGCACCAGAATTACCTAATCCAGTGTACTTGGAGCTTTAGGGCATCAGATGATCTTTCAAGATCTCATATTAGTTTTCTTTCTTTAAAATGAAGTAGATTTCTTGTTTTTCAGGGAGCTCACTCACTGAGAGGGCTAGGAGGTAATCTACTCTCTTGCTTTATACACTGATCCTCCTCTAGTCTCTCTCAGGACCCCAAAGCAATGCAAACGATGATAATTCTTGGTATACAGGACATTGGGCTGTGATGGTTTTTAATGAATGGGAGGCCATGCTTCTGGTTCCGTGGTGCATTGATGTTGTTTTAATTTTCACAATGTGTTAACATGATAATTAAATTCCCCTAGCTGTCCTGTGAGGAAAGAATTTTAAATTGTTCTACACAAGGAGAAAGAACTTTGATGCTTAAAAATAACATTATGTTTTAAACTGAGATCGTCTGTGTGTATGGCATAGTGCATACAAGGGCGGCAATAGGGTTTTAATAAAACCACATGTTGCAAGCTGCTTTTTCAAAACTTCGAAAATGTCACCCCTAGACAAACAGAAGTAATTTGCAGCAAGGGAGTGTGTGTCCTTACTCTTTTCTGCTCAGCCCGCCCAGGGGGTGGGGCTGGCATGGCATGTGGTGCCGGGGGCTGAGCCATGGTCCCTATGTGCTCACCTATGTCCCTAAGCAGGCACTTTAGACTGCTGAGCTGTCTTGCCAGCCTCTGTGTCCTTACTCTTAATGTAATAACACTTCCCTCTTTTCAGAAAGTAATTGTTCTCCCCACAATGTGTTTTCTTTTTAATTTTGAGCAATGTGTATCTCTCCTCTGCCCTTCTGAGGCCGGGGAGATGGCTCAGTAGAGTAAGCGCTTCCCTAGCAAATGCAAGGTTTGAGTTCAATCCCCAGTTCCACCAAGACGAAGAAGAAGAAGAGAAGGAAGAGGAGGAGGAGGAGGAGGAGGAGAAGGAGGAGGAGGAGATGATGATGATGATGATGATGATGATGATGATGATGATGATCCTGGTACAGTTTTGTAGACTTATTTCCAGGGTTTAATTTTCTAGTGTCAGGAACAACTTGGGACCCACGAAATTCCAGTTCAGCCAGGACCTGGCTATGATCTTACACAGGTTGCTTATGTGCCCTAGATCTCAGCTTCCTCATGCACAGATTGGAAATCAAACTAGGGCCTTTGTCTCAAGCAGGTTGATAAGGACTATTTCTACACTCCTGCTCCACTTTGTTGCTCTCCATGTCAGCTCCTGCCTCTCGCCTGTGTCTCTGTTCACATCATGTGCTGGAAATAAGATCTACTTTTCTTCACTTCACAGAAGGGCGTGTGTGTGCACATGAACACGATCTGCCTCTTGCAGGAGCTCTGCCTGTCTCCAGACCAGAGGGGAGGCACTGTGTTTTGGAAAACTTCAGTGGTTTCTGCCTCCCAGATTGGGAATAATTCATCTCAGACCTTAATATAGTTCTCTATTTCCTAACATTACATGCAGGGCAGGGTAGATAGCTCAGCAGTCTAACTGCCTGCCTGACAAGCGCAAGGACTTGAGTTCAATCCCTGGTACCCCATGCCGTGCCAGCCCTGCATGAAGCCGGCCACCAAAACTGAGTGTTGCGATGCATGCCTGTAATCCCAGCACTGGGAAGCCTGAGAGGAGTATCAGTACAAGTGCGAGCTGTGTAGCAAGCCCTGCACCAAGTAAATAAATAAATAATTTTTAAAAACTAAAAAAAAAATTATCAAATGTAGGTTATAGATAATTTTCAAGCATACTTTGGTGTTTGATTTGGGTGTAAACTCCCTGAGTTCTGGGCTGTACAGTGTCCTCTGAATTTCTCCCAACCTCTGAGAACCCAGTACCTTTGCTTGTTTAGTTAGTAAGGAGTGAGTCTGTGTGCACCTGCATGTGCACACATATGTGCACACACACACATTATTTGATATACATTTGAGTGTGCACGATGTGATCCCTTATTTGTGCACAGCAACCAGCACTTCTGGGTATTGCCAAAGGTCCGAGCATTAGGAGGAACCTCGGTAAGAAATGCATGTAGTCCTAGCGTGAGCGACGTGTGTGCTTCTTGTGTTGTGCTTTTTCCTTCATTTACCTCTGAGTGTTGCAGAAGAATCAGCAATTCCTTATTTAAAGGAAAAGGAAGGCTGTGTCATGTCTGTGTGTGAGTGCCATTCCTCACTACTCGTAAATAGATCAGTAGGATATTTCCAAGCATATGAATTAGGCACATGAATACTATCTTTATGAAAACGTGGAAGAATCTCAGTGATAGTCTTAAATATTACTTTACCACTGAAATCTTTTGAGGCTCAGGCTAGTTTAAATTTTACACGTTAGAGCTGCTTAGTTGACCAAGTTTCTTTAAAAAGAAAGCTTAACAAAGAATGATTCATGTCCAGTGTGATAGCACAGTACTACAACCCCACTGCTAGGGAAGCTAAGATAAGAGGACTGCCACGGTTTCGGGCCAGCCTGGGCTCACTATGAGTTCAAGGCCAGTCAGAACTACACGGTGAGACTCCATCTCCAGAGTGAACACAAAAGGATGGTTAACAACTTCCATTAGGGCTTATTTTATTATATCACTTTAAAAGTCTATGAAGGTATTTACAAAGTGAATATTATTTAGAGGTATGAATAGAACTTGTACAGACAGTTCCATTTTAAAAGATGAAAGTTTTGCTTTTGTTTGAGACATTTTTGTCTAACTCTGTTTTTGCAATCTGATTCTTTCATGCTAAATAACCATTGATTGATTGATTGATTGATTGATTCATTCATTCATTCATTCAAGGGCAATAACTGCAGTATCCCAGGACCAGGTAAACAAAAGAAAAAAAGAAAGAAAAAGAAGAAAGGAAGGAAGGAAGGAAAAATAACAGAAGCGTGGTTCACTTTATAGTACTATAGTAGATTGTATTGTCCTTTGGTAGATGTTCCATGTTTACTGATAAAACATGTAGAAAATTTGACTTTTTTTTTTAATATAGAGTCTCTAGATGTACTTCTGCTTTTCCTTGAACTCACTCTATACCTCAGGCTGGCCTGGAATTCACTACGATCCACCTGCCTCAACCTCCCAAGTGCTTGCATTACAGGCAGTTGACACCATGCCTGGTCAGTTCATTCACTTTTAAAAGTAGATATAGTGATATAATTAGTTCACCTCAAGTCTTACTGTAGGACATACCCCAGGACCATGTGAGAAACGAATGAGAGTGGACCCCAGACCTGTGACTGAGGACACTAGAAGTGGTGAGGTGTGTGGTAGCTTTCCTCCAAGCTGTATGTAAGAATGTAGATCTGGTGATCTTACGAAGTGACCTCAGCCCACCAATGCCTTCATTCGTGGTGCTCAACACCATTGGTTATCTGTCAGTTTTCTGTTATGTTTTTTAAAAATCCAAATTAATGGTCTTTTCACATTTCAAATCCCTAGTTTTAGACAAAATATTTAAAACTGAGTAAACTCATGGAGTATGTGTGTGTGATGTGTGGCTGGTGCTCTTCAGTATTTTCCCTCTGAGAGTTTCTCTAGGAATCTTTTTGGTCAAAGATGATTGTCAGAATCAGAGACAAGATTTTTCTCATTGAATTTTAGCCACAGATAAAATTGTTCAGGTCGTGTGGACATCTGTGCTGTGTGCCTCCACAAAGTTGCTCTGCCTCTTTGTTAGGATGTGTACACGAAGATTGTGTTGCTTAGACAACCAAAGAAAGCAGCAATCACAGACTGCCAACTGTGAATAGTGACACCTAAGCTGATGACCAGAGCTGAGCCTTTCATTTAAGCATGAGACTGCTTCATGATTTCTTTTTCCAACCTTTGTTCTGAAACCCTTATTTAGCATCTTTGTCAGAGAGACTCTTTGGTGCATATTTATTGGGCTTGTATCAAATCAGACACAGTCCTTTGCTCCACCACCGTTTGCATTAGGAATTACTGTTCAACAAAGGAAGACATGCTAGAGAAAGACCCGCTGGCTTAGAATGTCTTCCAGTCTAAGTGGTGTTCCTGCAGCAGCCTTTTGCTTTCAAATTCTGTCCCTGTTTAGGGCCCTCCTTACCTGCCCTGAGAACTGGAGTGGCTTCTCTGGTGCCTCATGTTAAGCGCCACTCAACCATCTGGCAGCAGATTAACAGTTCTGTAATACAACCTGACCCGGTCCTCCTACAGCTGGCTTCCTGACATTGTACCTGTTACAGAAGTAGAAAGGAATGTGATAATAAAGAAATATCTACAACGACTCTTCCTCAGATGTTCCATCTGAACTGTTGTCTTGAGACAGCAAGAGTTTTGGAATTTAGTATCAGAGGGTTTGAAAGTGAGATATTTGGCAGGGGTCTGACTTAACATATATATTGCATGGCTGATTGAAAGATTATCATCTGATATACATGAGAAGTGAGTAGGTGGCTACTTGACATTTTATAGAAATTCATGCCTGGCATTTTGATGTGCTGTTGCATCTCTTGAAATTCTTATTGTTAGAAACAAACAACTCTGTGAAGAGAGTATAGAATAACTTAGGACAGTGTGGAATATATTGGTGTGTTGCATTCTGGTCTTGGATTTAAAATTAAATATCTCCGTAGGAGATTATTGCGTTGGAGTGCTTATCTGTTAAGGCAGATTGATTACTTGGTTACCACACTAGAAACAGCTTCTTTGAGGAATTTAAATAATTGGTGGCTCCTTGACATACTGTTGAATGGAATAAGATATAAAACTGCATATAACTGGAGCACATATTTGCACCAACACTCATACCAGCCACACTTATGCACACATATACCACATACAGACATATTATATATATCCAATAAAACAACTTGGTTGCAAATATTATTACTAACATTTGACAGCTGTTACGAAGTTTTACATCAGGTTTTTAAATATTTTTATCAATCTTAGTATTTCCCCATGTCTTACAGTGACTGTCATTATTTTTATGAAGAAACTGTCTCACATGGGAAATTTGCTTGGTTCTCCCATTCTCGACTCCGCGAAAGAGAGGAAACAGTGGTGTCGTTTTGTTCAGACACCATTAAGATGCCTTGCATAGACACAAATAAATACAAAGTTTTAATTCCATAATCATCATCATCATCATCATCATCATCATCATCATCATCATCCAATAGTTCTTTCCCCTACTAAACATGGTACTCATGAGAAATTGTTTTTCTTTTGGAATTTATTATCATCACCATCATCATCATCATCATCATCATCATCATTTTGTTGCTATTGTTATTTACTGCTGGGATAATGAGTAAGGAAAGTTAGCAATATAGCAAACAACTCGTAACATCTGCCTCTGATGCCTAAGATCATTTGAGATTTTTTCTTTGTTTTCCCCGCACATGCAGCCACTTGTCCCCAGTTAATGGTCTAGCTAACACTGCGTATTATCTTCTTGAATTTCTTGAACACCATTTATTCTGGAGCTCACAGAGGCTCCCGCATGGACACATAAGGACAAGTGAAGCTCAAGAACACGGAGAATAACTTCATACGTGGACACAGCCACTCCTTCATTCATTCACTCAATGCTTAATGATTGCTTGTTGCCCTACTGTAGCGCAAGTTCTGGGCTACCATGTTCTCATGGTTGTGTGAAGCTGACCAAAGAAATACTAGAATGCAGCCCTTGCTCTTGAGCTACACTTTAGAACTGCTGTGCTCTACATTGCAAATGCATACAAATATACTAGGTGGTTGCATTGTACATGGAAGGACAAGCTAGAAGGAGATGTTTGAATTCAGACGCTCTTGTGAAGTTAGAAGAAACCTTTTGGGCAGGCATCTTGAGGGTGAAGTACCTGAGTCACACAGATAGAAATGTGCCTGACGTTTTTCGCTGATGCAGAGTGCAGTGGAAGACTCAGGCCTTTTATCTGTGAAGCCGGTGTTGTTCAGCTAGCTGGATTTCAGCTCTGTGTTTAAAAAATAAATGGGTTGCAGTGGGAGCATTGTGTTCCAAGTGGGGTTTGTGAGACTTCTGGGAATTGGAGAAGTTTCCACTGTTTTTCTGTTTTGTTTTGTTTTGTTTTTCTTGCCTGTTTGCTTGGCTACATGTGCAGTCACTGGGGCTAGGAATGGTAGCCTTTTATCCTGTAGCTGACAGAATCTATGGAATTTAGGAGGCAGAAGTTATGACTGTATGAGGACTGTTTTCAAAAGAAATTCTGAAGTCATACATTTAGAGCCACCTGAATACTGTGTCTCTGTGCTTTTGGGTGGTAACAAAATTCACTGTTCTGTTTGAAAAGAAAAGATATTTGGGATCTTATTGTCTTTTCTTTTCAATCAAGCTGTTTTGCTTTAATTTAAGTACATATATGCTTATTTTATAAAATGAAAAGAAGCAAAATTACTTACAATCCTACTATCCAGAGTTACCTACTCCTTACAGTTTTTCTTTCTTTTAGTCTTATTGCCATATTGAAATTTAATCCTATTCTCTGTGCAAGTTTGCATCCTGTAATCTTCTGGAAACATTGTAGCTTAAAGAGATTAAGCATCATGTACTATCTATAGATTATGAGTTTTGTGAAAACAAATCTTAAGAACAGTGCAAAAATGAAAAAGGGTATCAACTTATGTGCTACCCCAGAAGGCCTCAGGAGGCAAAATCTACCTGCGATCTGAGGCAAAATCCCTCACGTGCCTTGAGCTATGCACAATCTCTGAATTAGTTCAATCAGATCTTTTCATTTTACAAAGAGGAAATGGAGAATCAAAGCACAATATAAGAAAATGTGCTCAGGCCCAGTATTTCCAGGCCTTATTCCAATTTAAAATAAGGTGCCAATGAATATTTATGCTGGAATTTGCTATTGTTTGCTACTCCAAAAGGAAAAGGATAAGCTGGTTCTTTATTGTAGCTTCCCCCATGAGAAGGTACATCTCAAAGGGTTGAACTCAGCCATTTGGGTCCTATAGCTAAAGAAGAATTCATCAGTGGTTCTGATTCATTGTCCGTGACCAAGACCCCTCTCCTATAAACTATTCTCAAATTTCCAGCTCATGGGATCTGTGTAGTGAATACCATTTACCTTAATGCTCCAATTCTAGGATATTTATTGACCTGTGATTCGAATTATCCAATAAGCTACATCACCAAGATTTTAAAAATATGATAGAAAATGACAAAGGGTGTTTTGGGGACCATTCAAACATGACTGTTGCTCCTGTTACTGTCATTTTTAAAAGGGTCTTTTATTATTGTAAAGCATGTGGCTCATTGCCTTGCACTTCTGAGGCTATAAACACAATCTCGCTTTTAAATAGTTGCCCACATCATAGAAGAGGGAGCTGGTCTACAATGTGCGCTCAGTGATTGAGTGACAAAGACAGGCTGAGAGAGACCCTGGCTTCCAGGCAGCCCCACCCTCCCCCCCTCCTTTGCCCTTTCAGGCCATGCTTACTACAAGAAATGGATCTACCCCATGTGGTCACTGCAGGATTTATCTGGGCACTTGCTGAACCTGCTCACAATTTATTTTTATTTCTTCCGATAGACGTGGATTTGGCACGGGAGAGTGAATTCTTTCTGGAACAGCAGATGTGCCTGGTACACTCGTTTGCTGTAACCATTTGTGCTGTGGTTGAAAAAAAAAATTAAAAGAGTGCAGAATTGTTGAAGGGGGAGGGTTAAAAAACCAGAACCATTTTAGCGATTATGCAAAGTTAGAATATGAGTAATTTTGCTGCAGTTAGTCATTATGTGCTTTCATAGCTTATTTTACAAGGATAAAGGGATGTGTACAGGTTTGGTGAATAGAGCTCTTATTTGTCCCTAATAGTCACTTTTTATGAAAACATTTTCTACCCTTCCTCCTACTCGGTGGCAAAAGTGCTCTCTCCTTAGAAATTATACCCTTCTTTGATTCAGCCCTTTTATCCCTCTACAATAAGTGGACAAACAGCCTCCATTTCTGCGAACAAATATGTTAGGAGAATAACTTTCTTCTCCTCCACAATATACAATGCAGTTGACATATATTCAAGTTATAATAATGCAGCGATCATTTTAAAATGAGCATGCTTTCTGCTGTGAAAAAAAAACTGAGCACACATCTAGTGACTCTGCTATGAGCATAATGTGCTCTAAATGTGGTGTCCTTTCAATATTTCCTATGAAACATTTAGTACTTTTTAGCAGATTTGCCTCATGGAATTCTCCGAGGACTCTGCCATGGCACCTATTCTATGCCTCTTATAGCCTGCTTTAGTTCCTTTGTGAATAGGGGTCTGTCTGCACTGATGCCAACGTAGCCTCGTGTGCCCACTCACTGCTTCCCTTGCTCAATTCCCCTGCTCTTTTGGAAGCCCCAGGGTGAAAGCACCACCGCCCAACTTGCCTGACAACCTTCTGGGTCATCTGGATATTCATAGTGTCTCTGCACGGAGGTCCACTGTTGTTGAAAATATAACAGAGTGTGGTGGACTTGTTAGTAAATCTAGCCATTTTAGTACAATAAGTGGAAATGTTCATATTAATGTCTGGAAAATGGGTTTTGGTCTTGACCATTTCAAGGGCTCATGCCTGGGCAAATCGTTCTTGAACCTTTTTGCTTAGTGTAAAGGTGAAAATTCATTATCTTCTCTTTCAGGTCTGATAGCCCATGACTCTCTGAAGACTCTTAAGTTTTGATTATGTACAAATAAATCACTTTATTTCTTCTTTCTTTTAAAGATTTCTTTATGACTGCATCCATCTCAAACGGCTGTTTTCAGACTCTTTTCTCAAAGGTGGTCACATTTTAATTCTATTTTCAACCTCCACAGTTCCACAATGGAGAACCCCTACAGAACTGCAGTCTTCCAGCTGGGAAAAGCTCTGTTTTATTCATTTTCCAGCAAGAAGGTGTACCTATTTTATTCATTCTCTGTCTTTTAATGTCTTCAGAGAACCAGGAATAAACTAGGATGGCTGGTTTTATTAGTGTAGTTGGTCATGGCCCAAAGTACTCACCAAGATCATCATAGTTTGCTACGTGCAGCTAAGAAACACAAATTCATACAGTAGATAGGAAGTTATAAATATTAGATTGAATGGAAAAGCTCCCTGGTATGGGTTAAGAGTTTCAATTTCCAATGCTGTAGTGGAGAGATAGAGCAGAGTTATTCCATTGCTAATTTACCCAACTACTTCCATTTACTCAACTACTACCATTACTAGTCTGTGTTATGTGGTGTTTTTTCTCTCGTGAGATTAGTCCATATCATATTATGAAAGCAACTTTCATTGACTAAATGAAAAGTTAAGGGAATCTGTTTGCAATGCCTAAAAGTAGTGTTTTGAACTAGAAAGACCCGCATGAATTCTGGGGGAAAGAAGTTACGTAAAAAGAATCAAAGCAGTCAAGAAACAATGGACAGGGATGATTTGAAGGAGGCTGCCACACATTAAGAGGACATTAGCAGTGACGCCGAATCAAGGCTGGCTTCCCAGAAACAGTGCCCTTGGATCTGAAATCTGAGTGCTGAATCCTAGCTGGAGTTGGGAGACGGAAATCAGATGAAAACGGTTCAAATCCAGGGTAAGCATAGGAACCCTGTGCTGAATCCCATCTGGAGGAAGGAAGAGACTAGATTGCTAAACAGTGCAGTGTTTCTGTCTAAAGGGATTTAGACTTTATTCTAAAAGCAAAGATGCTTGGAAATGTTTAAGGCAGGAAGACAAGGATCACGCTGGCATCTCATAGGTGTCCTGGTGGCCTTGTCAGGAACATGTACAAGAGCAAAAACAAGAGGACGGTTTGTGAAAAAGAAGAAAGTCCTCCAAAACCGCACATACAAATGTGTTTATGTTTGTCTGGATATTTCTTTCACTGAATTAAGTCAGCAAGGATAGTGGACTCAAGTAGGATACCAACAAGCTAACAGTGAGAACTGGAAACGTCTCAGAGCGTGAGAACGCAGACTCAACCACACTTGCAATATCACGGAGAGAAGCACAGCACGACCATATTTATGCATTCAATCACTTTGCTAAGTCTGAGTTATTTAACAGCCTTAAAATATAACTAGTTTGCATAGTTTTTGTCAGCATACACATGTTCTTTTATATTATTTTTCTCCATGGTATTATTTTCAGTACCTGTCGCCCTCATTTCCAGGGGACTAATATTCCACTAGATCAGTGTATAATGATGTCCTCAACCGTCATGCATTTTTTCTTCACATAAATACTATAATTTGGGAGCATTTTAATAGCTCTTCTTTGCAAGCTCGTACACCAAAATAATTATTCCAGCACTGCTACCAGTCATGTAAGAGCGCACCTGTACTGTTCTCGTTGAGGTTTTTTTTTTATTTCTTGACTAAATGGTTCAGCTCTCAGTATTTTTCACTAAATCCTTGGCCTGATTGGAGAAGAATGCTGAGCCCTTAAGGGGAAGATTTAGAAAATACTACTGCTTGCCGGGAGAACAGGGCCTTTTTCAGAACATTCCTAGATTAGAGAACCCTCTCGGATTGGATTACCCTTTGTTTCATGGCCTCTCCAGGGCCAGGAACATGCATGCTGGCGACTATGTGTCCTGTAACGTCTGCATATTTACATGGTGGTGCGCAGAGCTCTTGCATGTCAAAACTGATGGCACTCCTCAAGGAAAGTTATTTGACAGAGGAGTGAGCACCTCTTAAAATACTGGCTCCATGGGCTTCAAAATGACCTGCTTAGTAAGGTTGTGAGAGCAGGGCCCTGCCTAGATCATTACTTTGTTTAATATTTAGGGAGGAAGAAATAAAGAATTTTGTGGTAGCATCTGAGCGTTCCCGCTCGGCTGATTTTATTTCTGGAAAAAATAACTTGACATGCTGCCGTTAATGTCTTTGGTAGTCCAGGGACCTCCTTGTCTTGATAATACTTCATACCTGATCAGGAGTGCTGTGAGAATTAACTAAGTGAAAAAAACTTTCAAGATGAAAACTGCTCTGGAGGGCCGCACTGGACCATATTGTTCCTGCTATTTCTGCCTCAAGTTATTAAGAATAGCCTGTCACTAGCTGGAGCTTGCTTGCAGAGCACAACGCTGTGAAATGAACAAGAGCGAGTATACTGCACAGAAGTAAGATATTTATGCCTGCATCTCTCTGACAGGAAATATGTGGCGGGCTCATGAGGGGTGTGTGTGTGTGTGTGTGTGTGTGTGCGTGCGCGCGTGCATGCGCGTGCATGTGTGTATATGAGGGAGATGAAGAGAGGGTGTTTGTGGTTTACATGTCCATGGAGAACTGAAAACAGTGTGTAGTGTCCCTGTATTAGCACCGAAGTTTTGAACTCAGTGGCACCAATTAAAATTGTGTTTCAATTTTGAGAGCAATATTTGAGGTTGTTTTACCTCATTACCAGGTTTCCGCTGCCATTTCTGAGGTTGTTTTTAAAAACCCAGATGTCAATAAAGATAGGTTGAAGTGTTGGAGGTAGATCGTTCTCAGGTAGGGTCAGGAGATGCAGCGGGGAGGAGAAAAGGAGGAATCAGGGTGTGCCATGCCAGGCTCGGCCCCCCACCAGGGCCTGAGTGGACGGCACAGTCTACGAAGAAGAAGAAAATACAAAAAGCAAGAAAACAAAAATTTTTTTATATTATATTACTCATTACAAAATTTTAACCTTTTCAAGTTGTTTGAGCCATTTTTAATACTTTTCTACCTTCCTTTCTTCCATATTTACCTGTAGAAACTAGAATACTATGCTGATTTGGTTTGATTTTCTTTAAATAGTATATATTTCTTATACTTATTTTAAATATATATTTTTTCATTTATTTAGGAGACAAATATATAAGACAAATACTATAAAGTCATTCATATTTCATACATATAATATGTGGATATAGGCATTTATGTTTCTTCTTAATATATATTTCATTGATTCAAAAACTGTGAAAGAAAGTTTAGAAAATAGGAAGAATACACAGAATGCCTACAAATTTCCCCCTTAATGCAAATAGTGTTATATTTTTGGAATAAGCCATTCTCTTATAAATATATGCATATATTTATGTGAGGTACAGGTAGTATCTTTGTTGATTAACAGATATGAAACAACTCTTACTATCCTGGCTTTAAAACATAGAATAGATGATATGTTTTCATTCCCATTTGATATTATTATGTTGCGGTGAAACATACACATGGCGTGCCGGCAGCTGGCCCTACCATTTTCAGGGCTGTATGCATTCACGTTGTCCTGCCGCTGTCACCCACTTTGTCTGCAATGCTTTCCTTCCACACTGCACAACCACGCCTGTGAGCAGCGGCTCCTCTGTCTCCCCCCAGGCCTGCAGCCACCCACCTGCTACATGAACTCAAGTACCCAAGGCACCTTATACAATTCAAATCTTACACAGTTTCTGCCTTTGTAACCAGCCTCTTCCACTGAGCATGATGGTGTCATCAGGCTTCATCTTCTTGCAACACGTGTCTGAATATATCCTATCACCTAGGTGCACCTCGGTTTGCTTTTTATCCACCAGTGGACACTTGGATTACTTCTGTCTTTGGTCCTTGGGAGGTAACGCCCCTATGTATGTATGAACGTGACTGTATGAGTGTTTGTGTCCCTGCCTTTAATTCTTGTAGATATAGACCCACAAAGAGAATTCCTTTGTTTCTTACATGTTTTAAAATATTTTCAAGCCTGGTGCTGTGGTGGTGCATGTCAGTACTCCTGCACTCAGGAGGCAGAGGCGGGTGGGGAGGATCGCCATGAGTTCCAGGTGCCTGGGCTACAATAGTGAGTCCAAGGCCAGCCTGCACGACAAAGCAAGACTGTGTTTCAAAAAGCAACAGACTTTTCCCCATTGAATAGATTTAATGCCCTCACAGGGACTCCATTATATTACTCTGATTCATTTAAGCAGTTCACGTTATGGCTGTTAAAATTCTTCATAACATTAATTTTCATAAACTATATTCCAGTGAATGTATGAGCAACTAAGCTCATATGCTGTGTATGATGATTTCCTCAGCCTAAATTTCTAGAAATGAACTTACTGCTTTAACAGGTGTCTGTATTGTTAGGTTCCTAATACTTATCATCAAAGTAATGCATGGACAGATTGCCCAATAGGATCTCATGGAAGCAAGCATTAACTGATTCTCTGCGTCTAAATCAAGCACATTTTTGGAGACTGTCCTTGGAGTCATGGTCTCTGATTGCTCTCGGCTCCCAGTTCCGTGTACATAAGGTCAGGATCTTTATTCTGCCATCACCACCATTACCAAAATGTGGTTCTGAACTCTGGGTTTGACAGAATATTTGCTCTTCACATTTATAATTTCTGGATTTTAGTCCCTTGAGTAGGTAGGCCTCCAGTAATTTACAAAATAAGTCTACACAATTCTGTTGTTGCAGCCAGGTTTGAGGTGTGTTTCTTTAAATACATAGTAGAACATTTACAGATTGTACCTACATTCTTAGATAGTTTTCCTCTTCATGGGGTCATCTATTAAGTGGATAATTTGAGGGCAGGTGGTGAGGCAGAGAGCAATAGGTGCTAAAGCCTGAATTTTACAAGACAACTAGCAAGGGAATTCAAAGCAGCAAAATTATATCATTTTCCTGTTCAGGACCAGGAGAAAATATTGATGTGATTTTTGTATTGGGCCAAAAGAAAACAGCAAATGAGGCATTGCTCTGTTACTCAAATACCTAAACTCTGAATTTATTTTCATTGTACAGACCCAAAAACTACGTCTGTCTATTCCTTTATGAAGCTATCATTTACTTTTAGTTAGTACATATCTGAAGTACATAATGTTTACACCCCTTATGTGAACCCGGTGCCTGCAGATAACACATTTTAATCCCTTCTGTCGTCCCCTTCCCTCCCTCCTCTCTCCTGTCTCTTCTCCATCTCTTGAGGCCCTTCCCACTGGAGAAAGATCTACCTCCCTGCTTCCTGTTGTCTCCCTTCAGCAGCACCCAGTGTGAGTCCCTGTGAGTGGAATCCATGACCGTTCCGCGCACCGTGAGGATCCAGACTGTTCTGTAGAATCACTGACATTTTGGTTGGCAGAGTTTCTGCTTCACAGAGAAACAGTCCTTGAAGTGCAGGAAGCATAGATTCTGCTCATGCTCCTGCCTCAGCAGTGACACTCGTCTTCTTCTGTCTCAGTTACACAGAAGGGTCATTCTTGGAAGAGCAGTAGGCTACTTACTGAGAGAGCGAAAAGAGAAAAATGGCAGCACTTCTCAGTCTTCTTTCATTGTTCAGAGTAGGAGTCAAGCGAAGTAAGAGTGGTGACGTTTCCAACAGCACAGGATGCTGAGCGATGGTAAAGCTGGGGTTCTTTCTTCATAGGGCTTTGGGTTCTAGTGTACAGCTCTTCCCTTCTACTGACTTACCTTCATGGGGACGGTTTCTTCAGGCCAGTTTCTGGGAATTCCAGCTAATGTGGCCAAGTGCATCTCATGCACTACACAGAGCCTGTTGGAATGGTCTGGCTTGCCAGTGTATGTAAAACTCTAATACTGAAAAGAAAACAGAAAATCAGCTGAGAAATATTGGGAGGTGGCACAGGATTGCAACTGCACTTGACAGGTGCCAGGTCTCAGTGCCATAACCTGTGTCACCTAACTGTATTGTTAGGTTCCTAATATTTATGGACAGATTGCCCAGTAGGATCTCATAGAAGCAAGCATTTACTGATTACCTACATCTAAATCATGCACATTTTTGGAGGCTGTCCTTGGGGTCATGCTCTTTGATTGCTCTCAGCCCCCAGTTCCACATACATATAAGGTCAGGTCCTCCATTCTGCTATCACCACCGTTTCCAAAGCGTGGTTTGGCATGAAGTGTCATTTTTTGTCCTTTGCCCCATTTCACCAGATTTATTGGAGGAGAGCTGTTTGTTTTCTTTATCCAAATCCTTATCACATATTTCTTTTTTTAAGAAAAACTGTGTAAAAAATGTATAGATAAACTGAAAGTGTCCTTTTTTAAATATGTGGCACATCGCTGTCTTTAATTCTGTGGAGTAGACTGGTCTTTAAAACCCTAAACTATGGCTCCAGACCACCTACCCTGGAAGCCTGGTCCTACGTCTAGCTAGCTGGTGATGTTGGTAGTTACTTAAATTCTTGCCACCTCAGTCTGTTCATCTGGAAAGTGAGGAATATAGTAGTCCCTATCTTGAGAATACTTAAGGTGATTATGCATGAAATCTGTGTGCCACAGAGTATTTCCATAAAGAAAATGCTATGTAAATGTTTATTAATTTTACAAAATTTTAAAGTTATTTATAAAGTAGTTGTTATTTAGTTTGTGTTTCTGGGCACAAGAGTAACCACAAAATGTGAATACCTTAATTGAAAATCACTTCATCAGGTCCTCCTCAAATAACTTGAAATAATTATAAAATATAATTAATTGGAACTGAAATATTCATAGTCCTAAGTTTCTAAGAAGTCTGCCATCACTCTTTCTATATATTGCCTATTCCTTGGAAATATCACACTAGGTAGCTTACATTGTATTACCCAAATGATTCACTTTACATTCTGTTTTTTCACTGAATACATTATCTTGTAACACTTGAAACACTTTGCTTTGCTTTGCTTTTTTCTTTTCTGTATTTGGCACAGGGTCTCACTATGAAGCTCTGATCATAGTGATCCTCCTGTTTCCAGCCTCCCCAGGGCTGGGATTACAGGTGAGCACTACCTCACTGAGTTTTTGTGGCAGGCTCAGTGCGCTCCGGGGTGGGGCCATCGCTGCAAGTGGTACTGGGGATTGAACCCCAGTCCCTGTGCTAGGAGTGAAGGTCAGGGACGTGTGTGAGATTCTTAAAGAGAAGTGGAGGAAATTGGTGTGATTTGATTTTTCACTGGCAGGTGGATGACTTTTACCCAGTCAAGTAATGTGATTTTAAACACACTGGAGAGAAATTGCTTCCAGTATTGAAGAAGCATAGAGAACATACAGCTTTTGTTTGGCTACACAGGTTGTTCTTATTTCCTCCATGGCTGTGCTGCCCCTAAATGAGCCTACGTATTTGTGTCACCTGAACTCCTGCAGAGGCCTAGTTTGAGTGCACTATCATTCTTGTTGGGATTCTGACTCTTACAGCTGTCTTTTTTATGTATCATTGGTCTCACCTGTTGATTCCCAGGGTTCTTCAAGGTCTAGTTCTATTCCCTCTTCCTTTCTTTTGCTCTTTGCTTCTTCTTTTGTTGCTTGTTCTACTTTCTTCCCTTTCCTCCTCTTTCTACCTCTTCTTTTTATTGTCCTTCTGTACCACTCCTTCCTCTCCTCTTTATTTTTTTATTCTCCTCTCCCCTCCTCTCCCCTCCCCTCCCCTCCCCTCTCCTCTCCTCTCCTGCTATCTCAATGAGCTTATCATTTTTTTCTTTTTTCTTTTTTTTTTATTTTTTTTCAGAATTTTATTGATAAACAGCAATTAGACAGTTTCAAATCAAATCGCTAG
>NDGM011179989.1:0-28133 GCA_002564305.1 Octomys mimax | reverse complement strand
TAAGCTTAACAGCCTAGATTGTATGGTAATAACAATAAGCTTCTCTTCTGGAGGGTTAACAACATAAGTTTGCAGATCAATAGCTGATTTGAAAATCTTTTCTCTCAAGAATGGAAAGCATGGAAAAAATGGACAGCTTCCTAGATAGTTGCAAATTACTAAAAAATAAGTCAGAAGATATAAAATCTCTGAATAAACAAATATCAGCCAATGAAATAGAAAAGGTAATAAAAAAAAAAACCTTACCAACAAGGAAAAGCCCAGGTGCAGATGGATTTACAGCTGAATTATACATGGCATTTAGAGAAGATTTAATCTCAATGCTCCAAAACTCTTCAGTGAAATGGAAATGGAAGCAGTACTCCCAAACTCATTCTTGGAGGCAACCATCACACTAATTCTAAAACTGGAGAAAGACATAACCAAAAAATAGAGTTATAGGCCAATCTTCCTCATGAATATAAATGCAAAACTCCTCAATAAAATACTATCTAATAGAATGCAGCAACTCATCAGGAAGATTAGACACCATGATCAGGTAGGATTCATACCAAGAATGCAAGGATGGTTCAACATATGTCAATCTACAAAAGTAATACACCATATCAATAGAGCCATAAACAAAAACCACATAATCATCTCAATAGATGCAGAAAAAGCTTTTGGAAAAATCCAACACTCATTCATAAAAGCTTTACAGAAAATTCAATAGGTGGCCTATACCTCAATCTGATTATAGCAATCTATAACAAACAAACAGCCAACATCATCTTAAATGGAACAAAAAATATTAAAATCAGGTAAAAGAGAAAGATGTCTATTACTGCCCCTACTATTCAATATAGTTCTGGAAATATTAGCTAGAACCATTGGACAAGAAGGGGATATAACAGGAATGAGAATAGAAAAGGAAGAATTAAACTACCATTATTTGCATATTATATGATATTCCACATGGAAGACCCAAAAACCTCCCTCAAGAAACGCTTTTAATTACTGAACAAATGCAGCATCATAGCAGAATACAAAGTCAATACCCCAAAATCAAAAGCATTCCTCTACCCAGCCAACAAACTAATTGAGAAAGAAATTAGAAAACTAATACCTGACAATGAAATACCCATCTCTGACAAAAATAAACAATAAAGGGGGATATAAATGAAAGACTATTTTGTACACACACACACACACACACACATATATATATTTATGTACAAAATAGTTGATATACAGTTACTTTCTCTTAGTTCAATGAGAAGAAAGTTTTAACTAATGGCATTTAGATAAGATATCATGTCTGTATCTTGTACTATGAATAACTACTAGAAAGACAATACAAAATGTATTAATTATTATAGCTGTCCTACTAACCTGTGCTGAAACTGTTTCGTTGATACTTCTTTCTCAATAATATTAATATAAAAATAAATAAACTTATAGTCACTTGGCCTAACTTGATAGCTCAGTGAACTAAAGTGCCTGCTTAGGCAGAGACCAATGATGGGGTTTGATCCCCAGCATGCCGTGCTGGTCCCTCCCATGGGGCATGATGTTGATTGAGACTGTTTGTGGTGGCACAAACCTGTAATCCCAGCACTTGGGAGGTTGAAAACAGGAGAATCATTACAAGTCTGATCTACATAATGAGACCCTGTAGACACTGTAGATCTTGTTGCAAATACAGAAAAATAATAAATAAACTAAATTTACAAAAAAACAAACAAACTTCACAATGGGCATCCAAAAAAAGTCTTTGCAAATAATCTAACAAAGGAAGTAAAAGTCTTATGCAATGAAAATTATAATACTCTGAAAAGAGACATCAAAGAGGATTTCAGAAAATAAAGATATTCCTTGCTCTTGTATAGGAAGAAACTACATCGTGAAAATGACCACACTCCCAAAATTGTTATACAGATTTAATATAATCCCTATGAAAATACCATCAACATACCTCACAGATGTGGACAAAACATTTCTAAATTTCACTTGGAACAAGAAAAGACTTAGAATACAAGGCAATCCTGATCAACAAAGGCAAGGTAGGATTAATTATAATTCCTGATTTGAAACTATACTAAAGCTACTGTTATAAAATCAGCATGACACTGACAAAAAAAAAAAAAAAACCCTGAGGATCAGTGGAACAGATTAGAAAATGCAGATACAATGACAAATATACTTAATCATCTTATCATTGACAAAAAGGCCAAACATGTCCATTGGAAGAAAGATATACTCTTTAAAAATTGGTCCTGGAAAAACTAGCTCCCCACATGCTGAAAACTGAAAGTAGATTCAGGTCTATTACCATGCCTAAATTAAAATGAAAATAGATTAATGATATAAACATTAACATAGAAACGCTAAATTTACTGGAAGAGAAAATAGGTGGAAATCTTGAAGACATAGGGGAAAGACAGCAGTTTATGAACAAAAAACTGCCCACGAAATATTTCAAAGAATCAACCACTGGGATCTATCTTATTGAAAAGTTTCTGAAAATCTACATAAATTGCCAACAGTGAAAAGACAGCCCACAAGTTGGGAAAAAATCTTAACCAACAATCACTCAGACAAAGGATTCCTATCTAGAATATATAAAGAAATAAAAAATTCAGGTCCCCAATATTCTAAGACCAAATCAAAAAGTGGGTATCTGAGATGAATGCATAGCCCTCAGAAGAAGAAATATGACTGGCAAATAAATACATGAAAAAATGTTGCACAGCACTGGTCATTCGAGAAATGCAAATTCAAGCAACACTGAGATGCCATCTTAGTCTGGAAAGAATGGTTGTCATAAAGAAATCAAGTAATAAGAAATGTTAGAGAGGCTGTGCAGAAAAAAGAACTCTTCTCCACTCTTGGTGGGAATGTATGTAGTGGTACAACCAATATGGTAAGCAGTGTTGTGACTCCTCAAAAAACTAGGATTGGAGATCCCATTCAACCCTCTGGGTATTTTTCCAAAAGAACTGAAAACATGATACACAGAGATATGTGTGCACCCATATTTATAGAAGCACATTTTGTCATAGCTAAATCTTGGAAACAACCCAAATGCCTATCATCTCAGGATTTGATAAAAAAAAAGATGTGGTATTTTTATACAATGAAGTATTACTCAGCTATAAAGAAATATAAATTTGAGGCCTTTATAGGTAAATGGATGCAACTAGAAGCTAAACTCATAAGTGAAATAAATCAGACCCACATGTTTAAACATCAGATTGTATCCCTAGTGTAAGCATCTGAAAGAATAAATAAAATCTGAAAGGTACAGTACATATAGTAAAACAGAATGAAACTTAACATAAGATGTAAACAATGGACATGAAGGAAAGGAGAAAAGACAGGAAAAAAGGAATGGTGAAAATCATGAGTGTATATGTACAAGATAGCTGAGAAGATTGTACTACTAATTTCCATCAGTATCTTTAAAGTAGCTGTTAATGTTTAAATTTTTACTTTGTCTAACTCTATACGCTAATAGCTGTAGTCTGAACAACTACATGGAGGACTGAAACGTGCAATTCAAAACCACAGCTCAATACCTTTTATCTTGTTCTTCTAAATGTGTACCATTTCTGTCTTACTGTTATTATACTTTCTTTAAAAGAAATTTAATAATAAAAAGTATAAAGAACAAGAAAAAACTAAAGTTTATTGAAAAAAGAGTTAATGTTTAATTGTCCAGTCTTACACACCTTTATCTGGTAATCTGAGCAACAAATATGACCATATGTAATTAACAACCATTGTTAATTTTCTATTCTTGTTGTAAAATTCTTTATAATTTTTATTGTTATATGTTGCTTTATTTCTGTCTTTGCTTTTATTTATTTTTGCTTTTGTCTTTATTTTTAATTAATTATTTAATTTATTTATTATGTATTTGTTATAGGGTCTCACTACACAGATCAGACTTGTAGTGATTCTCCTGTTTTCAAGCCTTCCAGAACTGGTATTACAGACATGTGCCACCATGCCCTGCTCAAAGTGCCCAGGGGCTGGGCAGCACAGCATGTGGTGCCAGGAATCAAACCCTGGTCCCTGTGCTCGCCTAAGAGGATGCTTAGTCAACTGACCTACCACCCCAGCCCTATTTTTACTTTTTAAAATAAAAAATATGGAGTTAACATCAATGTAGAATAATAAATAATAAACATATAAAAGTTACAAACTTTTCTGGTTTCTATGCTTTTCAATGGTTCAATTAAAAACACTTGAGACAATAACCAAGAATTCAATACATGTTTGGTGGTTTTGCTAGAAGATTCATCAGCTACTGAACAGTCTCATGTTGCAGTTTTTTAACACCCTCATAGTCCAGTGCACTATCTAGAGGGAATGTATTGCAATGGCCATTTGACCCCAAGACTATAAAGAATTTGAAGCAAGTGTGCACCAATTAGAGGCTTAAGCCAGTATCAGAGCCCTGGGCTCAGTTCAGTGACAAACTCAAGTTATTTGGATAATTTGTTTGAGAGCTTTCTGTACTAGTTCATACATCTTTACATGAGGGATCCTACCCTTGCCTATATGGGATATAAAGATTGACCCATAATTAGTACAATAATTTGAAGAAAATAAACATCAGAAAATAGTTTCTATAGTATAACCTTAAAAGTTGAGAATTTCCTTTACATCCTCTATTGTTCCATTAATAATAAAAAGAATAATTTCAAAGTCTTCACCTATAATCATACCCCATAATTCTGTATCCTGGAATTAAAATTTTTCTGATCCTTATAAAATGTTCTAGCTAGAAACATAATTTCTTTTAGCTGCTACAATTTTTTCTTTGCTTTTTTTTTCATATACAGTGAAGTCAGTGTTGCCATCATGTATACTCTAGACACTCACATCTAAGAAACAAACTCAAGTTACTCCTCTCTTCCAGTGTCAGTCTTTTGGAAAACCTCCCCAACCCTCCACCAGAAAGGCGACTGTGTTATACAAGAGTAACTATATAAAAACCAAAGCAAATTATTTGTTCATGGAATTATCACTCTTAATTTAAACCCCATTTAACTAATTAAAATAACCTATAAATTGTCGATATGTTTCTATATAATCAGTAAAATAATAAGTGCATATAGATATAAATGAATAGTTTTAAAATGCCAAATTAATGTTGGGATTTTGATGTGAATTGTGCGATCTGGAAGTCAAGATTCTTATCTTTGTATCCTAACTTGAGATTTCAAATGAAGCCGAGTCCTTGGCGCGTTAGGCAAATGCCAAAGACAAAACTAGATCCCAGGGTGCACATTTTTCTCTATGAGCACTGCATCTTCTTTCATTCAGACTGGCCCCCAGGATCCTGGCCCACTATTTATCCAAAAGTGTAAATGCCCACTCGGCCAATGTAGAGTTGCCCTTAGAATCCACAGTTCTGGCCATAATTGTCTTCACGCCTAGCATCTTGTTTCAGATATCTTTTTCGTGCCATTTTGGACTGTGATCTATTTGTTTCATTTATTAAGTTTCCCATTGTAAACTGGTGAACAGGACCAGGGAGAGGTGGCGTAATGTGCCGAGACGAGACCTCATTCCTAGGCCCTGTCGCACTTAATTGCTGCACATTGTTTGCCAACTATTTCTTGGCATCTAATTTAATTTGGGGACCTGCCTAAGCATTTAATTGAACTTGGAGAACTCCTTTCAAATATTTATACCCACTTTCTCTTTCTCTGCCTGCCACAGCATAATGACTCTGTGTCACATTTTAGGTCAGATCCACTTTCTTTTTATTCTGAAATGCTTGCCATTGCTCTTTTTCTATTAAGTATATTGCCATACATCCCTACTCTGAAAAGATTTTATGTTAAAATATATAGTTGCTCTTTTATTTCTCTTAAACTCTTTCCTTCCTCATTATAGTGGAAGAATTTTATATTTGTTTCTATAAAGTTTTTATTTCTGCATTTTATTCAACGGTATTGCACCACTCTGATAGTTTTCTTTTACAAAAATAGTCATCACAGGGCAGGCTAAATATCTCAGCAGACTAAAGTGCCTACTTAGGCAGGCACAGGGACCAGGGTTTGATCCCTGCCTGTTCTGTCCCTGCCCTCCACGGTGCAATAAGCCTGACACTGAGACTGGGCATGGGGTCATGTGCCTGTAATCCCAGGGTTTTGGAGGCTGAAAACAGGAGGACCACTATAAGTCTGATCTGTGTAGTGAGAACCTGTAGCTTCCATACTAAAAACATTTTTAAAAAATTGTCAGCACAAGGAGAAGAACTACAGATTAATTATAACTATCACAGTCACATAGATGTTAACATCCTCATCTCTGCTCACCACTTGGCTTGCTCAGTTGTTTCACTCTAAGTTACATTTCATGAGCTCATATATTTCATCAGTGTCTACACTTTTGACTACAAATATAACTAGTCCTATATGAGAAGGTACAAATCAGGAACCCAATATACAACCATGCATGCTTTCCAGCTTCCTTTTTTTTTTAGGACTGGGGATTGAACTCAGGTCCTTGCACTTGCCAGGCAAGCATTTATACTACTGAGTTATCTCTCCAGCCCTCCAGCTTCCTTTGGAATTGTAGTGCCAATCATCTACATTTTTCTTCTTCTTGAAAGTTTTTTTTTCTTTTTTATTTCTTTTCAAGGCATTGTGCAAGCTTTCTAAACCACAGAAGTGATTATACCTCTTATGGTATTTTTAGCTAGGATATTTCCCTATCAACCCCGAAATTCTCAGGTTAGTAACTGATAATTAAAATCACCTATAATCAGCTAAAACATATGCTGCTAGAACAGACAATATGCACCAAATAGTTACTGTAGATAATCCAGAAATCAATTTAATAATAATATATAAAAATCCATTAGCCAGAAAAATGGATAATTCTATCTCTATATAAGAACAAATATTCATTCATTTGGAGAAAATATAACTTGGTCTATACTTCATTACTTAAATTTAACACTGGCAGCATAATACCCTTTGCCTAAATAAAATCATGAACTTACTCATCAAAAACCAATGTTTAAAGTATTTGGAAACTGAGCCTAAGGACAATATTTCTGAGTATGTTATAAAAACTAGAATAATGAAATAAAATGTAAATAAATTCACCTCCAAATTCTGCTGGTAAAGTAGAACAAACAATAAATGAAACAAAAGGATGATTCACTAACATCTCACAGAATTATTGATAAAACTAAACACTTAAAAACAACTTCCATATTCATGTTTGTACTTATTTAAAATTCTATATGACAATGAAAGCTTGAAGTATATAATGAAAAGGAAAGATAACCATCAATGTTATTGTAAGTGGAACAATGCAGGAAAAATACAGTATTGTTTTAGACATGGTATTGTGAAAGCAGGTGTATATACATGTGTAGAGAGGGCATTTACAATATGTGTGAATTTCTCTTATAAGAAGGTATAAAAAGCTTGGGTTTTGTTTTGAGCTAATATTGTATCTCCTTCTTCACCTCAGCATACTTCATGTGGCCGGCACTCTTTGGGATTATAAAGGGCAATTTAAGATGTCTTTACCATTTTATGTTCTAAGAAAGGTATTAGAGAGTGTGGACATCTTGAATTCAGTAAGGTGTACATTAGGTCATGAAGAATGCAAACTCTCAAAACCTTCATCTTAGTCCAGTTTGTGATGGCTGATTCTAAAAATAAAAATCATTTTCATCTAACCCATTACTTTCTATTTCTACTAAGAGCGAAAACAAAATAATTGAGGGCTGTTTATTAAGGATATTCTATAATGAATCTTTCTTTATATTTTATTTTTCTTCCTTGCTATAGAGAAAGACTAATAGTGAGGAACTATGACAAGTTTCAATGAAAGTGATTTCCATTGATTTATCTGCTGTCTCGGCAAGGAGCTGCCTCCCTAGTGTGCACCCAAAGGTGGTATCTGGTGGCTTAATTGTGGTGCCTAAAATGGACTGAGAATAGCCTAAGTCATTTAAACCAGGAAACACCTCAACTACTATTGCAAATGGTCTTTTATTCTAAAGCTTGTTCCTTATCTACACAAATCTCTTTTAGCTTCCTGACTCTCAGAGATATGTTTGCTTCTTATAGGAGATCAAGATAGAGTTAGGGGAGACTTGGCCACGGCATGGAAACTGGTCACTTTCAGAGTGGTGATGACAGCATGAGCTTGTGCCTGTCTTTATTCAGATCACTTACGTCATTCAAAAGAAAAGGTGACTCCCTGAAGAATTTTAGTTCACAAATAGAGGTTTCAGTAAAATAAAAGGATAATTCATACCTGATATAGAACAACTGAGACCCATCCATGTGATATAGGTATGGTCATTAAAGAAGAAAATGAAAAAGGTGAAGGGAGAAAAGAATAATATTTATCAAATGTTCAATGTGTTTCACAACTAGGAGCTTCGTATGCATTTTCCAGTATTTTACTGTTCATAATGGAGCCTACTAAATTGCAAATGTGTGCAGTAAGAAGCCCGCTTGAAATATTTGAGAACAAAATTATAAGACAGAAAGCCTGCTTGTTGTACCTCGTGACTGACAATTAGATAAATAGTCTTTAGCACAAAAAAAAAGAAATATTGGTCAACTTTCTCTTCCCCATGTTTTATTCTGTGAAATACTGTACCTGATTATGATGAGAGTCTTCATTTGTACTTATTAAGTTTCTTCAGTTAAAATGGGTAACTTCAGTCTCATGGTAGTAAGTGGCCTTTATTTTTCTGTAATTTGGATAAACTGTGAATACAAACTAAAGGCAAGCAGAGCAGGCCTGTTGGGTGTAGGTTCTGCAAGGACCTGAGACCCGCAGCGCTGGCCCGCAGACCACGCTCCGTGATGCTGCGCCCTGAGTCCTCTCGCGTCACGCATCTCATTATTGGAGGGGGTCTGTTACCGTGGAAAGCTTACGTATTAGAAGATAACACTTGCAGTAAAAGTCATCATCACATCTCCTATAAATTAATTGTTTGCAAATATGCTAGAATTCCTAACTTGAGTTTCTTCAGAATTGAAAGCTGGTTTAATGTACATATTAGAAAACAATTTAGGGTCAGTCAAATAGCTCAGCGGATTAAAGCACCCGCGAGCAGGCTCAGGGATCAGCGGTTTGCCCTGGGCCTGCTGTGCCAGCCCCACCCCCAGGATGCTCTGAGCGGGCAATTGAGAGTGGCCGTGGTGGCCTGTGATCCCAGCTATTGGGAGGCTGTAAATAGGCGGATCACTACGCATCCGATTTAGTAATGAGACCCTGAACACCCTGTAGACCCTTCCCTAAAATACAAAACAGAAAAAGATTAAAAGAAAAGAAAACAATTATACTGAATTGGTAACAGTTGGATTGGTAGGTTTTAATTTTTCATATATAAGCATCATGTGTGCACTGTCATAATAAATACTCTAGAAATGATTTTGACATCTAGAATGTAATTTTTAAAAAGGCATGAAAGACATTTATAATGAGAATAAAGTCCATATATATATGTATATAACCCATAGGATAACCTCTGATACACACATTTACCATTATTGCTGGAGAATGAGATTAAAAGTGCTTTTATTTTTCTTTTCATTCATTTAGTACGAGACCACATACTACATTACAGACCACACTGGCTGTGTATAATGCAATATGAATATATTTCTGGCTGTACTATTAGCTTTGGTCATTTAAGTAACTGAGGAACAGCATATGCTTGTCTAAGCATGTGATGCAAATTATTGACATAAAGGGATTTTTTAACATGTAGGTAGTGTAAAACATGTCATAATGACAATTCTTACATCCACTACTCATTTATCCTGACAATTGCCATGGTTATACAGCCTTTCTACATGTAGCCATTTTATACGCATGCTGAAAAGTGAGGCAGGCACAAGATTTGTACCCTGAACACTTCCTGTTTGAAATGTGGCATGGACTCTAAGTCCCCACTGTCTGTAAAATTACATACATGAGATACTCTTGCAAGGTGAGTTTATATATTCAGAATTTTTGAAGTAGAAATGTGTTAACAGGAAAAAAATGTTCCTGTGCTGATTTTAGACTCAGTCACACGATCAAAGAAGAGAATTTACACCAGACATTTTCAGCAACCTCCTGGTAGCCATATTATGCCTTTCTTCAAAAGACACATTGCCCTTGGCCTAGTTGTACTGAGCAGGACACACACCTCCATTTTAACGAGTACTATACTAAACAAATTTTATGTTATAAAAAGGGAAAATATGACCATCATCTAGGTAATCAGCTGTTCTGCTTTGCCAGATTTGTCTTTTAAGAGAAAAACTCCATAGTAATCAATCATGCAACAGAGTGAAGTCTTTTTCTTAAAGAAAAGAATATTGCATTTATTGATGAGGGAGACAATATAAAAATGCTGTGAAAATACTAGCAGGAGTTTTTAGTTGTTTGCAACAGTATCCTGCATTTGCTAGAATAGGGCCTCACAAATTCTAGCTTGTCAGATAAATCAGTTGTGTAGGGATGGAAGAGATGGGCAGCTGGTTTTCTTTTCAAATCCAGATATTATTTCTTTACTTTGAATAATGTTAAAGTGTTATTTTTTATTTGTGAATAAATATGGGTTGTTTTTTTTTTTAAAAAAAGAAGCTACAGGCAATGAGCTAATAATGAAAGAAGGTAAGGTTTGTTGTTTGGGTTAAAACTCTAGCTCAGTTTAATTGAAAACAAAAGATTTCAATGGCTGTCTTCTGCTGAGACAGGTGGTTATTTGTGTCATAATTAATAGGCTAAAATTCTTTTTAGTTCTATAGAAATAGATAAAGACACTGAGAAAGGGTTTTACTTAACATGTAGGTAGTGTAAAACTTTGAAAAATCAACTGGACATCATTATTGCTCTGTTGGTGGCTATAGATTTTTCCTATTTTGCTCCCAAATGTAGATTATTCTCATAACTAGACTGATATACGAATTAATCAAAGCCAAAATTATTCTTTTTTTTTTACTCACTTATTGTAAAAAGGTAAGAAGGCCTCAATTTTAAAATCACCTCTTTCTTTCTTCTATCATAATTACTTTCTCAGATTATAAATAATAAAGATTTAACTAATACCCTAACCAAATTGACCAACGATTATAAATAATGAGTTTTCACTATGCACAAATCTTTTGCAATCAGAAAGTGTAGCAAATATAGTCTGTAATGAACAAACTGCATGTAGTTTGTATAAGCATTGAATATTGAACACAGATTCCTATATATGTGCTCAAGAAAAAATACTTTATATTCTTTCATGGGGAGAAACTTGAATGCTGTATATATTCAAGGGATAAAACACTCAAATCAAAAAAAGCATCTCTCTCTCACTTTCTCTCTCTCTCTCTCACACACACACACACACACACACACACACACACACACATTCATGCACACCCAGAGTGCTTTAGTTAGTTGAACCAAATAAATAAAAAGATTTTAAATATCCAAATGACTATTTTTATCTATAGTACTTGATATCATTCCATATAAGATAGCTGACCAGGAACAATTTCTAATGTGCTACCTCAAAAATCTAAATTTTATGCTTTTTAATTAAGTAAAAATCATATTGTTTGTCAGTCCCATACAATATAACAAAACTGATGTGTGACAGTTTCCCAGAAGTAGCACAATTCTTTCTAATGCTTTTAATGGATTGACTATTAACACAACAGTGGTTGATAAAGGAGCCTATTTTAATACCTTAACAAATCACAATGCTTTATAACTTTAAATTGTTAGATTTATTTCTAGTATCTTTAAAATTGGTAAGCTTTCTGGTCTTTCCCCAATTTTGAATTTAATTAAATATACAGTACAAGCATACTGAAGGGGAAAGGTCAATATTATTTATGTAACATAAAAATAGCAATAACAATAAGTGGATAGCACTAAGCCAACATTAGTTTTAACCACAAAATATTATGGTTGACCCCTTCAATGAGGAGGCATTTTTCTAGTCAGCCAGTATAACACTCAATTTGGTATGAAAATAACTACTGAAATAGAGCTCACAAAGGATCAAATACAGTTTTGGAAATAAATCATAACTTTCAACATCAACATCATCACTGTTAATTTTTATTTTCATAAACTGAGGAATTCTTCATATTAACACACATGTCAGTAGTTCCCAAAGTATGCTTTGAGACATCAGGGAATTACACATTGAGCTCATAAAATAGGCCATGAGGAAATTAAACGATATTTACAGAAACCTGGAGTATCTGGAGGTGACAAGGGCAAGATCAGAGAGAGAAAAGTAGTGGAACCATGAAGTTTTAAGCAGTTCCTTTTCCCAAGGTTATATTCAAACTGGAGGCCTGCCTCAGGCACAGTCAAAGGAAGAGTTTGCCTGGAGCAGCTGGCCTGAAGGGAGACACCACACTCATTTATTAACAAAGCTTGGAATATCACATTTCTAGTCCAAGAAATTTCTACAGTTGAAATCTACTAGTTCATTCTACATACTTGTGGAGTCAAACACATGTGGTAGCTATTCGGGTTCATAGTTACAAAATTTCTAAAAGAAGCTACTACAATAGTTGAGATGTAATTCATAATACCAGTTTAATATTAATTACTAACCAGTCTATATTCTACCCAAAGAAAGGTTTGGAATAATTTTCTAAAAGTACTTGTCACTCCTTCACAGTATTCACTTTAACCCAATAACTCTCTTTTCATGATTCATGTTCAGTCACACATATACAAGTCAACTATTTTAAGTAACATTTGCCTTCTTTTGAAGGGAAGGTAAGATCCTTTTTCCCAGGGTGTCTCAGTTACTTTTTTCTCATTGCTGGGACAAAATACTTGACACCCAAAGTGAAGGAAGGGAAAAGTTTATTTAGCTCACAGTCAGTGGAGGTTTCAGTCCATAATCAGCTGGCTCCAAGGCAGATTTGCACATGGCAGTGGGCAGCAATTCCTGGCAGTGGAAGGCAGCAAAATGGCAAGAACAAACGGGAAGAGAAGTAGTAACAATGACTACAGACAGCAAGTCTCTCTCATCTGTATATGGCCTTCAAGCTATCTGCCCGAGACTGAGGGTAGCACTTACACCCATAATCCCAGCAGCACTCACTTCCATAATCTCAGTGGATCATCAGTTAATCACAGACTCTAGAAGTCCACCCTATGACTGCACAAGACTTTGGGGGAGTGGGCAGCTAGACACCAACCATAACACAGGGATTCATATATTTATGCATATGTTCATTGTTTCTATTTGGCCTTGTCCTTAAATCTTGTTTATATTTTGGATATGTTTAGAATTTCCAAATTTGAAAGTCTCCCTGATAAAATTTTGAGTTCATTTTTAAAACTCCTTCTATCATTTGACATTATTTTATAGGCTAATATGCTCCAGCAGGGAAACCTATACCCAAACTCCACTAGTCTCACACCCACCCACTCTTATTTCTTTAAACTTATATAACATTTTAAAGTTAGTTTTTTTGCACAGGGTTTGACTATGCAGCTGGGATTAGTAGTGATCCTCCTGTCTCAGCCTCCTCAGTGCTGGGATTGCACCCATGCACCACCATGACCAGTTTCAGGGTAGTACATTGCACCCAAGTTTCTGGGGCAGGCTGGGCATACAGTACTGGGGATCAAACTCATCACTTCCTGCTTGCCAAGCAGGCACTTAGACTTCTGAACTATCTCCCTGGCCCCAAACTTATATAATCTTATTCATGCAGAAATGATGCTTGTTCACTGTTTAATTAAATCATTTTCCTAAAATGATTCAATTTCTTTATTCTGACACAGCTAAAGCTCTCCCTAACACTCAGCATAGATTATCTCCTTCTCATGTCTAGCTGGTGGGATACAATCTGTCTACTTTGCATTGAATCACTCACCTGTTGGGCTCTTTCTTTTCTGTACCCCTTAGGTCACAGGTTTACTTTAGGGTCCTGTGTTTGTGTGTCAGTTATCTCTTCAATAGAGACAGCTCTGAAATTCTTATCTTCTGACACAGTATCTCCTACTTAATCTCCTCTCCATTCCCAAAGTTTGTTGAACTACGACTGTGTAATTCATTTATAAAATAACTGGTCATGGTCCTAGCTGTATGCTGTAACTAAAGACAGAGTTATGATGAGAAAAGACAAAAAATCCAGGTGTGATAGTATATTCTATCAAGATAGTATAATCGTGTTGGGAGGCTGAGGCAAGAGGACTGAAAGTTAAAGTTTAAAGTGTTTAGCCTAGTGACTTAACAAGACTCTATTTCAAATTGAAGATGAAAGTGTCTAGAGTTGTAGCTCAGTAAAAAGGCCCTGGATTTGACCACCAGCCTCACCAAAAAAGGAAAAAGAAAGTGGTGGAGAAGAAGACGGACCACACAACATTTCCTGATAGATTAGGTAAGAGAAAGAGGACCAAAATTGACACCAAAATTCTTGATTCAATAACTGGAAGAAAAAAATATACCATTAATCAATACAACATAGGACAGTGAGAATAAGTGGCTTTGTTTTGGTAGGTGAGTTAGAAGAGGAATAAATAAAGAGAAAGCAGAGGATGAAAAAGGTAGAAGAGAGAGAAAAGGAGCAATAGGGATAAGACAATAATAACTTCATGGAGTATTCATGCTGTGGAAGAAGATAGATAATATATATAATTGTAATACCATGAGAAATGGGTGTTGATGGAAAATCTCACAATGAAGAAGTCATATATGAAATATAGGGAGTATAAATAATATTTTAAATAGATTCCTTAGTATAAACTATAGGACCAAAGATTTCAGAATCTAACATATATTAACATTGTATTGTAATCATCTAGGAGAAAGATAAATAAACTCTCCACATCCAGGACCTAAGTGACAGTCCCCTCCACTCACCTGAACTTGGATCATGCACCATGGCTAACTCTAACCCCACGTCAGGGCTTTCTAATGGTGGTTGTGGTAAGAGTAACAAAAACTCCAAATCAAGCTTAGAAAAAATTCAAAAATTCCAATCCAAGTCTCATGTGCATGAGATCTTCCTGCATGACCTATAATAACTTTTCTTACCATGGAGCTCATTGGAAGCTCAAGCATTTGAGTTGCATCTTATATATACAGTTATCACAGAATGAATGATAGGACAGGACAGGCAAGATACAGGATTATAGGAAATGACTGTAGATGCAGAAGATGTGAATCAGCACACTGTCAATCAAGCTGTCATTTATGCTCAGGAAGACCAGATGGGATGTATTTTAAAGCAGATACATTTAAACTATTTCAACTCCTGTGCCCTGGGAACTAGGTACTGGTGTTGTTTGACTTTCAGTAGCATGGCCTATTGCTTTAAGAAGTTTTGTTTCAGTCTTCTTGCCATCATGTGCTATATCCAACTCTTGTATTTGTCAAGAACTTGGGATGCTGTCCCCGGACATTACAACACACAGTAAAATGATAATGATATCAAAAGTAAGAACTGGAGAAGATGAAGTACAAATACATAGAATTGATTCCTGGACACCTTTTTTCCCCAGATTTTATTTGCTTTTTCAGGTTCTTACACTAAGGAGTACAATAAGATGTTTACACATGGGGTACATTTATTTCACTTAAAAGCATGGTCTCTAGTTGCACCCATTTACCTATGAAAGCCTCAAGTTTATCTTTTTTATAGCTGAGTAATACTTCATTGTATAAAATTACTATATCTTTTTAAATCTATTCCTCAGTTTATGGACATTTGGGATGTTTCCAAGATTTAGCTATGACAAATTGTGTTGTAAAAGTTTGCCTTGAATCACAGATATGACTTTGAACATGGATTTGGATAAAAGATAAAAATAAGATTTTTGACACTATTGAAGTTAGAATAAATGTATTTTTCATTGTGAAAGGACATAAAACTTAGGAGGTAAGGACAGAATTCTATGATTTTGATATGATTTGCATATGTTGACTAAGAGTTTGTGTCCTGGAAGCTTGGACCCCAGCAGGGCAGTGTTGTGAGGCAGTGGTAACTCTAAGGTAGGACTCAGACAGTTAGGTCATGAGAGCATTACCCCTGGAGGGGATTAATGTTAATCTTTCATGAGTCAGTGCTCATGACAGTGAGCTTCTGTGAGACAACCCAACCCCTAAACCTTTAGCTTTCTGGATCACTTTCTGCATCACCACTCGCACATGCACTTCCACCATGTTGTGATGCAGCCATCACATTCCCGACTCTCCAAAACTGTGAGCTAAATAAATTTATTCTTTTTATAAAATAACCAGTCTTAATTTGTTGTTGTATGTGACCTTGAGCAAAGCACTTGTCATGTAATGTAGAGTAAGAGTCTAATTAGTACAAATAGGAAAGAAAATGTTTTAAACATTCTGATAAAGATCTTCATGAAGAAGTTTTGTAAGAAGAGCAAAGTGATATTTAGAAAGCATTTTTACAATAATGTTGTACACAACTGGGTACTAATAGTATTGCTGTGTAGAAATGGAAATATTCATGATGCCATTGAAAGTATGGAGGATTGCTGGAACAGGCAAGAATAGATGATATCTTTGGGCAGAGATATAAGCCTTAGGAAAAGCATGCATAGGTGTGGTAAGGAGAGAGAAGACAGAACATAAGAACACATATAGTAGTAGTTGAGTGATACATTAACAGGAAAATATATAATTTCTCATTAGAATACTTTTTCAGGGAAGTATATATGACTAAATCATACATTGAGATTAATAATGAAAGAAGAGGTGCTAGACATGTAAGGAGATAAGGGAAATCATGGAAAATATCTGAAAGATAGGAAGAGAAAGTAGACTGATGAAATATTGTATGATTGCATTGGAAAACTAAATTAAAGCTATTAATAATTAATCTAGTATGAGAACACATCATTGTAAGGTGTTTCTTTAAACTTTTTTACTATAAAACTGCACATACAAACACATAACAGAACATTTTGTTCAACAGTCAGTAGTTTCATCAGAAAAGTATGCTGAATAAAGGGAGAAATATGAAAGTTCATGAAGCATGGGAGGGAAGCAAGGGAATGGCTGTGATGTTTGAACAAAGACTTTGAGGTAGATAGATGAAGAGGAAATAAAAGTTATTAAGAAAGGAGGCACAATATGACACTAACTAGTTCTAATGAGGCTGAGGATCATTGGAGTTAAGATAATAAATTTATGATTCAAAGATAGGACAGAAAGACAGTTGTTTAAATTTGAAATTATGATGTTACTATTACAAAGTAATAGGTCAGGAAAATAAGTATGAAAGTGAGCTTGAGACTAGAAGGAGAAAAGAAGAATTAAAGAGAAGAGCTCAAGGAACTAAGGGATAAACAAACAAGTGAGTAAATCCTATGGATACTAAGGTTACCAAGAATAATTTAAAAGTAATATTAGAAGGATAAAGTATGATTTGGGATTCCAAATCTAAAATATGAAAAAAAATTGCGGTATAAGATAAATATTCCAAACAGTGATAAAAATTCAAAAAATGTGACAGGGAATAAGAAAGGAAAACAAATCTGAGAGATTTCATAATTAAAAGGAAGGACACCAACTCCATTGCAAATTCATTGAACTGTTCAGTAGTATTTTCTAGATATGGTGACTGTGATAGGCAAAATGCTATTTGCATGCATTATCTTGTTTTTGCTCTATTAAATAACATGATGCAAAAATACAATCATCTACATTTTACAGTTGAGCAAATTGAAGTTATTTTCCTCAATGTATTCATGTATTGCTTATTTTCTCTTACAGTAGCTCTGAACTGATAAAACAACCAACTTTCTCAAAGATAATAAAAATTATGAAATTCAAAGAATAGGTAGAAATAAATAGCAAAGTAAAATGGACACATTAATACATTCATATACCAACATGTGTATCATGAAGGGAAAGAAAGGAGAAAGATAAAGGAACATAAAATATTTGAAAATAACTGGCAAAAACTTTCTAAATTTAATGGACAGTTTTAATCTACACATCTAAGATACTCAGCGACATTTAATCAGAAAAAAAGGAAAATAAGAAAGGAACTATAAAAAAAAATCTGGTAATCTCAACAGCTAATCTGAAGACAATCATAAGCAATATAACAACTGTTACTGAATTCCTATCATTTTTGTTTAGAGAAATTTTGTATCTTTTCCAATATTTTTCATTGTCTTTCATTCACTTTAAAAAAATAAAAGAAAGAAACATGATAGTAAAAAAAAAAAAATGAGAAATGACTGTCTCTGAAAAGAGCAAGGAGAAAAAAAAGCTCAACATATCAGGATTAAAAGGTATATTAGCTTGCCCATTGCTGGAACCAAATGCTTAACGTCTACAATTTAAAAGTGGAATGGTAAAAGCCAATGAGATAGCTCAGTGGACGAAGTGACTGCTTAGGCAAGGGTAGGGACTGGGGTTCAATCCAGGGTATGACTTGTGGTGCTAGCCCCGCCCCTAGGTGCACTGAGCCAACTATAGAGACTGGTAATGGTGGTGCAAGCTTGTAATCCCAGCACTGGGGAGGCTGAAAACAAGAGAATAACTGTGAGTCTAAGTTGTGCAGTGAGACCCTGTAACAAATACATACAAAAATAACAAATAAAAATAAATAAATCAATCAAAGTGGGATGGCTTGTTTGCGCTTATGCTCAGATGGTCCATTTACGGTTGGTGGCTCCAGGCAGGAGCATCATGGCTGAAGGAATGTGGAGCAGAGTCATTCAAGTTATGGCAATGAGGAAGCAGAGCAGATAAACAGCAAAGCAGGAATGGCCCTGGGACACATAGGGACTCCAAGGTCACAATTCCATGACTCACACAGACATATCCAAAAGCATCAGACACATCCAAAAGTGTGCTTTATTATTCCTTTACTCAGCTTCCATCCCATTCATATTAACCACTGAATTTACCATTACAGAAAGAAACCCACCCCCATAATAAAAAGCATATATGAAAGACTGAAGTTTTACTTAGTGTTGGAAAACTGAATTCTTCCTCTGCAATAAGAACAATATGTCCTCTCCAATCACATTTTCAACACTGTATTGAAGTTTCCAGTCAGCTTTGTTATGAAAGAGAATAAAGTAAAAGGCCTCCAGATTAGAAAGGAACAAGCAGTAAATTAACCTTTTCTCAAGTGACATGATCTTCTATATGGAAAATGTTAAGGAGTCAACCAAAATGATAAAATTAATTGAGCTCATATCACTGTATGCATGTTAGTTACATTTCTCTACACTAACAATGGACAATTTAAAAAGTAAGTTAAGAAAAGCAATTCATAGAAAATGAAATAGAATACTTAGAAATAAAGTTAACAAGGAAAACATTATATTCTCAAAACTATCAATACACTGAAGAAACGGAGGATCAGCATATATTCAAAGATAGAATGCAGGTAAGAATAACAAAAATTGATCATTCATCACTAATATGGTGATATACTACAAACTTATAGATTTATGCAAATACTTAAAAATCACAGCAGGAATCTTTCAGAAAGCTACGTCTAATCTCATATTGGATAATATTCATGTACATAAAATGCATAAAATAATCTTAAGACAGAAGAACAAAGTGGCAAAATAATTTGCCAATTTTATCACTTACTGCAATGCTATTTCTTTGTAGCATATTTCTGGGATATAGATAAGCATAAAGATCAATAGAATCAATATGTAAGTCTAGAAATCAACTTTTATATTAATGGCTAATTTATTTTGAATTAAGTCATCTAGATAATTCATTTTTAAAAGTATCATATTTTGCGATTATTGAGACATCATTTTATGATGACATTTATGTGTATAATATTGAAAGTGGACCACATCTTCATATCATACCCAAACTTTAACTAATATACCATAAGCCTCAAATAAAACCTAAAATTGTACAGTTCTTAAGTGATTAGATGGGAATAACATTTGTGAGCTTGCATTAAAGCCATCTTTGAGGACATCAAAAGCCACAGCAAGAAAAACAATAGATAAACTGAGTGCACTGTTTGGGATTCTCCAGAGAAAGAGAATAGACAGATGTTTTGATATAAAATAATAACAGAGATTTTTTGGATAAGCTTATAGGATCAGAGGCGACATGATCCACAATGGCTATTTGTGTATTAGAGAGTCAAAGGATTGAGTCATAGTTCTTCAATTCATGTACTTGGAACCTACAGAACAAGAGGGAAAGAGGATTCAATGCCTGTTTGAGAGTGAAGACCTAGAAACTCCCTGGGTGACAATCACTGGTATGAGTTTTCAGTGACACCTGGAGAAGCCAGAACCTGATATCCACATGTGTTGGCAGTTGCAAAAGATGCCTTCACTCAAGCAGAGCTTTTCAAATGTAGACCAACTTCCTGTCTTTCCCTTTCATTCCATCTGCTGACAGCCTACTGGATGGTGCCACCTATAACTTGGGTGGATGTCTCCACTCAATTTGCTGGTCTGAATGCTAATAATCTCTGGAAATACCCTTTGCATACAGCCAGAAGTATGATTTACTGTTCTTCTAGGCTTTCCTTAATCCAATAAAAAAGGACTGAAGCATTGACTACATTTCAAAATAAACACTGAAAACCTTATGCCTAGGTGGGGGAACTCAGTCACAAAAGAACAGCTACTGCATGGTTCCATTTATGTGAATTCCTCATGATATACAAAGTTACAAAGAGAATAGGTCAGGGGTTACTTATAGGGAATTAATGCTAAGAAGAACACAGTTATTTAGAGGTTACGATTTTGGCTATAGTTATAAAATTGTACAAATATACCAAAATTAGTGAGATATAATAGGATAAGCACATGGATTGTAAACTTTTTCTCTCTCTCTGTATATATAATATATATAATATTATAACCTATATTATATATAAGCTATATGTACCACATTTTATCTTTTTCTTAGCACATGTTTGCAGTGTATATTTTCATTCCTTGTGGAAAGTTGGTGCAAGTACATAACATATCACACTTGATTTTTTAATTTCCTTTTTTTCCCCTTTTCCTCCCTCCCTTTTATTTATCCACTTCCTATTTGGAAAACATAAGAAATATAAGCAAATCTGTGTGGAATTTAAACTTGTGTATTTCTAAAAAATAAATAAATAAAAATTAAATTTGTGTATTTCTTATCTGTTCATGTCTAGTGCTAACATATATTTCAGTGACATCTCTGTAGTCATACTGAGTCATACTTTACATAGACTACTACAAGTAATCTACTATAGAAATTATTTTCAGTTTTGGTGAGCCATCTGTTGCAATATTAATTTTATTAAAATGCCATTTTCATTAAGTCACTCTGTTGTTCAATTTCAATGTTCCTAATCTTTTAAATTGACCCATCAAGGCCCATAATCAACTGATCCATATTATGCATTTTTTAGACAGAATAATAGCCTTCAAAGAGCCCTGTGTCCTAATTCCCAAAACCTTTAAACATGTTAAAGTAACATGGCAGAAGAGACAGCAGATGTAATTAAATGAAAGTTTTTGAGATGGGAAGATTATCCAGGATTATCCATTGGGCCCAATGAAATCACAATGGTGATTACATTTTTCTCTTTATAAAAGAAGTGAGTTAGGAAAGGATGTGTGAAGGGAAACACCGAGCAGTGACATAGGATGACAGTCTAAGGAGTGTGACCTGCCTCTATATGCAGGAAGAAGCAATGAAGTAGACTCTTCCTTGAGATGGAATATAGCCTTGTTTACCCATATTTTATTTCCAACATTCCCAATCCTCATTGCTCAAGTCCTTTACATAAAATGATATAGTGCTTTCATAAAAAGTACCCAAACCCTGGGCCATCCAGATAGCTCAGCAGACTAAAGTGTCTGCTTAGGCAAGCACAGGGGCATGCTGTGCTGGCCCTGCCCCCAGGGCACACTGAGATAATGACTGAAACCAGACCTGATGGTGCGCACTTGTAATCCCAGGGTTTAAGAGGCTGAAAACAAGAGGATCATTTCGAGTTCCATCTGTGTAGTGAGATCTTATAGACCATGTACTAAATACATTTAAAAAATACAAAATAAAGTGCATAACCCCCATACATTTTACTGTTTTTAAAAAACTAAAATGTGTTTGAAAGACATATGGACTGCATTTATCATGAGTTGCTACATGTACAAAATACATATTAGCTATTCTTTTTAATCCACTATCCTTCCTCTCCCTCCTTGCTCCTACTAGTATGTACTTTAACTGATATTTAGATTACTTCTGTGCAAAACACAATGTAAAAACTATGAAAACTGTTAATGTACTGTATTGTGCAAGGGAAATGGCAAGACAATAAGTCTGTATATGTTCAGTACAGACCCAGTTATCTTTTTCTAAATACTTTATAATCTGCAATTGATTGTGTCAAAGTGTAAAGAAGCCATAGTCACATTTATTCTATCATATAGAATATTGTCTTTTCATCCCACCATTTACTTTTCATTATTACAGTTTTTACTTAGCCTTAGAAATAATTTTCATCAACAGAAAAAATATTTAATCATTATTAAATTTAATGTGTTAAAAAATAAGCTGCACTGCACAGCACTATCATCATAACTATTTGGAAAAATAAACTCAGTTCAGGAAACAAAGACAGTTTGGAAGACCTTCTTTGATGAACAAACAAATCAATGAATGAATGAATGAATATGAAATTGTATTTATTTACAAGTGGAAGTTTCAAATTATCAGACATGAATATAACTTTTTCACCTACCATCAGCTAAAAGTAATCCAATACTATGTATTTTCATAGATCCTTGGTACCAGCCACTGAAGGGAATGAATTTTTCCTAGTGTCTTCCTTCTTCATGTTGTTGTTCACTGATTGGATCCACATTAACTTACTCAAGAAATATAATCCTTCAAGAATGTTCAAAGTAGGAGGCAAAAATATTTTTAGGGAAATAGAAACTGTAATCATCTTTTCCACTTCCACTTTCTACTTTGGCTGTGTTTGTTTTCCATTCCTTCATTATAATTTACCACCATATTAGTAGCTTAGAAAAATATCCTTTCGTTATTATATATTTTCACAAATCAGAAACACAGCACGGTGCTGTGGAGATAGAGAAGTAGTCAAGCACCTGTATGACAAGCACAAAGGACCCGGGTTCAATCCCCAGTACTACATGCTATGCTGCTGCACCACCATGCTATGCTGTGTTGGTGTACGCCTGTAATCCCAGCACTGGGGAGGCTGAGACAAGAGGGTCATTACAAGTCTGAGCTTTGTAGCAACACCCTATACCAAATAAATAACTAAATAGCCCAGCATGATTTGACCACATTGTTTATTTGCTTGTGTATGATAGGGTCTCATTATGTAGTCCAGGATAGCCTTGAACTGACTATGTAGCCCCAAGTGGCCTTGAATATGTGATTCTCCTGCCTCAGACTCCTGAGTGCTGGGAGAGAAGCACGTGCCACCAAACCTAACCATGGGGCTACACTTTGCAATATCAGGTGGCTGTAATTAGGTGTCAGAAAATCTGAGTTCTTCTCATGAGATGACAAACAAAAATCCAATTCCAAATACATAGGGTTTTTTTTATGTTCCTCTATTTATGTTTTCTTTTATTTTCCAAGCCAAATTTTATACAGCTTTATTAAAGATGCTTTTGATAAACAATCATGTTATTTCAGGCAGGACACGGGCACACAATTGTTAACAGTGTACAACAACTTTCAAACTCCCTTTTTGGATGGACTACCAAAAATCAGAAAGCTACTATAAAATCCAACGAAGTCTTCATTTGAGGCTCTGATGTAGGGAAAGTTTAGAGTGAGGGTTGACAATTTACATTTAGCCTGTTGTTTAACAACTTTTCACAAGCTGACCCTGACTTTCAGGAAATGAAAATGGCAGAATTATTAATCCAAAGATCCACAACCTAGAAAAAAAAATCAATTGCTCTTGTAGGACACCATCTCAATATTACTGGCAAGTCCAGATTGCCTGATACACTGATAACATCATTTTTTGGGAATCAGATCCCAATAGGTGTCTTGGCTTAAGGGAGTTAAGCCTATGCTGATGGCAGAGGAAAGGAGGACATAAAATGAACTGGGAGCTGTCCCATACCACAAGGTATTTATTCCAATGTGGCCACATGTGTGAACATCAGGAATTTCTCCTTCTGGGAGCCAAGAGGAAGTCTCTCAAAGCCAGCAGGGAAAGGTGCCTTCCCCACATCAGTCCAGCTTTGGAGACATTGTACTACTGACATACGCTCCTTCCCCCAAAACAACAATGAAGTGTTCTGTGTGCTAACAACATAGCTTTAAAAAGTAAAACTAAATTTTGTATTTTTATAAAACATGATAAAAATAGTATTTCAAATTGTACAGTCACAACAAGTACAGTAATCAAAAATGACACACTTCACTTGGCATCTCCAGCATTTTCACCTTTTTGTACCTGCTGTGCTGGGCATCTCCATTTTCTGCAGGGTTATTCCCATCCTTGCTGGCATCAGCTTTCCCCTTTTTCCCTTTGGGTGCCTTCTTTCCCTTGTTTGCACGGGCCTTTGTAGCCTTAGGCTTTGGCTTTGGAGGAGCTAGTTTAGCAAACAACCTTGCAGATCTTCTCTTTGGCTCATCCTTCACCTTGACTTTTTCACCTTTAGCATCCCCTTTAGCCTTTCTCTTGGGTATGGTGGTGACGGCAGCGAGTCACAGGCGCTAGGCACATGACACAGCGGCACACAGCTTTGGGCGGCCTTGGAGTCCTCCTCGCTTCTTCCTGTATTTTTTCTAAGAAACAGAACTATAACAGGATTAAAATTCTCTTAATATCATCATATATCCTCCTTAAAATGTGCATATTTTCTCAAATATGTAATATTTTAAGATTAATTCTTGTCAAATCAAGATTCACTGTTCATACAGTGTAATGGATGAATGGATCTTCAGTCTTTCTTTACCTTTGATTCTACTTCATCTTTTATTCTCCTGTGGATTTTTTTCAAGAAGAAACTAAATAATTTGCCTGCCAACTTTCCCAGAATCTGAGTTTTGTTTATTTATTTTATCCCTATAGTGTTTTTAAAACATGTTTTCCCCATTTTCCCTAAAACAAACTTAGGTACGATTTACTCCTTTTTTACCTTCTTTCTTCTTGTCCTGCATCTTCCTCTCCTTCCTTCCTACATACATCCCTACTTCTTTTCTCTTTCTTTTCTCCCCTCTTCTTCCATGCTTCTTCTTTCCTTCTTTTTCTTCCTTTCTTTCCTCCTTCCCTCCCTCCCTTCCTTTCCTCCCTCCTTCCTTCCTTTATAGATAACACTTTGGAGTATACATTTATCAAGAGGTGCATATGCATTTGCCTCTCTTTTTATGGTGCTAAGTCCCACTGGAAATAATTTTCTGAATCTACTGTTTCATTAAATGTTCTTTCATTAACAAATATTTTAACTATGATATCTTCATTAATTTTCTACAACTTCTACAATGTCATTAAATTTAATAATTTTCTGTGTATTATTTCCTCCTCCATAAATATTGTCCTGTTATCTTATCTTTTATTGTTGGTGTATCTTTGCCATACATAATATTTTAAATTAATTTTGGGGAATGGGCACATACATAAAATATATTTTGATCAGTATAATTTCTTGATCATTGTACATGTAATGTCTTGATCAATGAGGGATCATTTAATATCCCTCTTCTCTTTCTCCCCTATTCCTTACAATCTTTTCCTATGTTCCCAGAGCATAACTGGCCTCTCTTCTTGCTACTTTCGAGCTGAGGACAAAATATTGTCAAAAATTCCTTGCCATATGACCATTTCATCTAACATCAACAAAAGTGTATAAAGTCATTCCTGGGCTCTCAATGTTCTACTTTCATTTTCACAACTAGCAAAAGAAACTTCAACTTTGAAAGAACTTATATGATTCAGTGAAGCCTACATAGATAACCTCCTTAATGTCAAAATTGTGATATGACACTAGTTTGTCACAGGAGTAAAATTCATTTCATTCACAGTCATTCCCTGGGATTATCAGGATGCATGTAAAGGGAAGGGAAGTTAGGAAGTTTTAAAGGTCATCTCTCCCACAATCTTTCTGATGCAAGATGAAGGGAAATTTAGTCATAAATATAAAGGTAAGCTGAATGTAGATTTCAATTTCTTTGGAATAGAGCTAAGACATGAATTAAATTTTCCACATCCAAGGTCCTTATTTAGGCCAAAGATGTTTACCAGGAACTCTGAGTTGCAGTTAGGGTCTCAGTGAGCCATAGGAAGCTATGCTGGTATTATGAATATATGGCAACATGATGTATAATGCAGCTAGTGTATGGATAATTAACTCAGGAACATCATTTACTTCAGGAGCAAGGATAATTACCATGTCTTGTACACAAGAAGCATGTTAACACTTGATGTCAATAGTGAAACCAAACATCCTATAAAGAGATATATGCTTCTTGCTCATACAAAGCCTGACACTTTATTAGAAGATTCAGATAATAAAATGGATGCTAGACTATGGTGACAGTACTGGAGCCAATACAAGCATGTGTAAGTCCCAAAAACAAAACAGAACTTGGTGAATTAGAAGAATTGAAAATATCAGGACTGGGGCTGTAGCTCCATGGCACAGCGCCTGTCTGGCAAGTGCAGAGTCCTAAGGGAAGAGCAAGCTTTCTCAAGTGTTTGTTCCCAGGAAGACAATGGAGCCTAACAAAGTTGGGGGTCCCACAATTCCATATATGAGGTCGTAAGATGATTGAATAAATCAGTAGAGATTCATGCACCAGGATGTTTACTGAAACATAATATAAAAACCATCTGTGGCCACCACGGAACTCAATGTTCCACCAAAAAGAACAAAAATAATGGATACAGTGGCAATTTTAATGATGATGAAAGACATTCCATATTCACTGACATACAATAACTCTTATGAAGGGTGAAATATGGAAAAGACATGGAAGAAGGAGAAGGAGCATTTACATCAGACTCACTGTGTGGGGTCTGTGATCTCAACTCACCTATTTATATTTATACTTATATTTGATCATCCCATCATCCAAGGATATAAGTTCTAAAATTATTTCTTTCTTTTTTTTTTTTTTTTTTTTTTTTTTGCGGAACCAGGGATTGAACTCAGGCCCTTGCGCTTGCCAGGGAAGTACTTATTCCACTGAGCCATCTCCCTGGCCCCAGTTATTTCTATTTTTTAAGTAAAGAAACTGAAAAACAAATGAGTGAGTAATATGCTTAATCTACACATATATTTAGTACCAAAGCCAGGATTGGAGCCTAACCAGGGAGTATGAGTCTAGTCCATATTTCTAATTTGAATTCTGTAAAAAATAACACACAAGGGAGTTAGTAATACAAGAAGTAAGAGAAAGAAGAGAGAGAGAATTAATTTTGATAAAAGTTATCACTGAGTCATAGGATTTTAAGATAGTTTTTTTCTTTACATTTCTTCACGCTTGAATTTTTACAAATTTTGATTTGTTTTGGTGCTTAAAAATGTACATTTGTACATATTTTAAAAAGCAGGAACAGATGTGAAAATATAGTTCCAGTATATTGCTCTCTTCCACATTAGTATCTTGCACATTTGTTACAATTGATGAATCAATATTGATACATTATTGTTACCCAAAATTTATACTTATAGTCTCTGTATGATATATTCTATAGTTTTAAAAATGAATAACAACATGTTTCCAACATTGCCTTATCATACAGAACAATTTCACTGCCCCAAAACTTCAAAATAACATCTGAAGACAAATAATGGTCACATATATAGAACATATATACAAATAAAATAGACAAGTTTTAGCATGAGTTTCCTAGATCTAGTTTCATCTCTTGTTCAGAGATACGCTTTCATTTAGTACAGAAAAAGCAAGTCCTACATAGGTTGTTTATCACTCTTGCTTCAATTCAATGTTTTTTTTTAATTACTTTTATTGAGAAACAAATAGCAATGGGAAAGTTTCAAAACTGATTAGTAGGACAGTTTTAGTAATTACTACATTGCATACTGTTGTCTGCATAATAGTTATTCATAGTACAAGATACAAACATGATAGCCTGTCCTAACACTATTAGTATAAATCTTTCTTCTCATTGAATTAAGAGAAAGTAGCTATATATCTATCCTAACTATTTTTTATA
>NDGM011179985.1:3392-15070 GCA_002564305.1 Octomys mimax | reverse complement strand
TTCCCAATAGTCTAAACACCATTAAATCAATGTTTGTGTGTATTCTGCTACCTGCTCCATCTCTATGTCCAACACATAGTTATCACTCAATAAGTATCTGTTGAGTAAGGATGGACTGCATTAAATACTGGGGGACTGGATGGAATTCTGGGTGACTGCATGAAATGCTGTAGTGGCAAAAGAAAATAACATCATTCAGCCGGGTTGCTAAGAACATGACCTGAGGAATAAGCACCAACAAAGACAGTGAAAATTTCAATTATTTTCTTAAAACTTCATGCAAAATTTGCATCAAAATAAACTCTTATTTATTCAATATTTATTGCAAAATGACATTTGATTTATTTACCAGAGAGCACAGTTTGTGCACACCCCATGGTTGTGCCCAGGTACACTGCCTCTTGCCTTGGCAATGCCGACAGCCTGACCTACTTCCCAGCCCCACCCCTGCACCCTCGTGTCTGAATCCCACTCTATCAGCATCCTATCCCTTTGTGCTGGTCCAGCCCCTCCCTTCCTCTCTGGCCTCACTCTTGTGCCAGGCGAAGCCCCTGGAGTGGCAGCAGGAGGCAGCGCTCCTCTTGCTATGTTTTTCTTTCATAACACTCTGGGTGAGGTCACGAATAATGGTCCTTTCTGGACAGAGGTTGATAATCTGTCTTCCCTGGAGCTATTACCAGGCTGGTCTGCCAAATGGACAAGTGTTAAGAGGAGAAAATGGGGCAGTGGCCAGAGCGGGGAGGGAGTTCAGATAATGGAGTTGAGAGCAGCAGAGAGGTCCTCTCCTGGCAGCCAACTGTGAATCATGGCAAGCCTGGACATTTGCAATTCATAGCCCTCCTGCCTTCCCACAGCAGCTGTTCCACCTGCTGCTCCAGTGCAGTCTGGACTTGGGCCTCTTGGCTCCCACTGCTGGAGAGGTCTTGTCTACCCTAAGGACATGGTGGACACTGCTGCCACCTGTCCCTCTGCACAGAGCTATGGGAAAGCACCAAGAGTCCCTGTCGAATTTCCACACCTGACAATCAGCAGCCACTGTTGAACTTACTATGAACCACGCACAATGCTAGGGTCGGAAGGACACACAAGGAAGCAGCGCGGAGCTGCTGCCATCACTGTGACCTGTTCATAACCAGAAACATCCTGTTCTGGGGCTCTGAGCAAGGCTGCCCTCCCTCGAAATCCTTCCTTTCATCCAAGCCTCCCCAGCAGACCTGAAATGCGCTGTCAGGAGCCAGAGCACCCGCCGATTGCAGAGCACATTTATATTCATTATTTTATTTAATCCTTCGAATCAGCTTGTGAATTCTTGAAATGGAAACTTAAGTAAGAGATTTTTCCAAGGCCACAAAGCCAAGAAAATAGAGAGGCTGCAATTAAACCCAGAATTTTCTGAGAATGTTTTCTTTCTTCTTTGTCTTTTCTCAACTCCATGTCTGTCAGAGAAGAGGTCATGATGGAAGGGAAGGATGGTGGGGATTGGGTCAGCTGCATGGGTGGCACCATGACGGCTTGGAGCATGTGCGTGACAGTGGAAGACCATAGGGTCCTTGGAAACCGCTGAGAGGGGAGGAGAGCTGTCAGCTGGGTCTGGACATGTTTGTCATTCATCTTACTGGGGTGAACCTGCTGGAGATGAAATTCTCAGAGATGCATAAGGGCCTGGCACTCGGGTCAGCTGGACACAAAGCTCAATCAGGTGCTCTTTGTTCTGCTTGTTTGTTGGACTCTCACAAAGCTGTGACATGGACTGCATGTCACTGTGCCCAGGTCTGAGTGTTCTTGGAGTCTATGGAGAAGGGGTTTGGCATGCATCTCCCGTATATTTAGTTTTATCACTAGAAAGGGTTCAAGCACCTTTCCTCACCTTTCAGTGCTCCATTGTGACTGCTGGATGGAAGGTGAGCGAGGTAGGTGCCCCCAGGACTCAACTCCTCCTTCTGGGATAACTGACTGACTGAATGTCTACCTGACCTCAGGTAAGAGCAAATGGCCTATAAGAAATAGAAATGCTGCTTCCCTTTTTTGGATTCACTCTTCTTTACATGTCATAAAAGCAACTCATATTTTTCATCATTTAAACCTCTTTTGTGAGTCTTTGATTTTCACTGATGATCTCCCTTTTGGTTCGGTTTTCAGGCCCACTTGCTACAAAATTGCTATCCTCCTGAGAATAACAAAAGTGCCCTATGGTGAGCTCCCAGTGTGTGTGTGTGTGTGTGTGTGTGTGTTAGAGAGAGAGGAGAGACAGACAGACACAGAGACAAAGACAGAGACAGAATGAGAGGAAGACAGACAGATCGACAGAGACAGACAGACCAAGTCAGGCTGCAGTATAGGAGTTTCTTCTGAGAACCTTGAAATCTTCAAGTTAACTTCCATGAGATTCTTTAGATTGCAAAGATGCAAAGACAACTACACACAGATATACATATTCACACACACACACACACACACACACACACACACAACTTCATATGACCTGCACAAAGAGTGCATAGCTATCCCTGCAGGACCAAGGCTGGGTGTGGTATTGATTCCAAACTCCCAACAGCACTTCCTTTTACCCAGCCTATCTCTCCTGAAGAAGACCTGAATCCTGTTTCCTTGACAACCAGTTTCCCTCTATCCCAGTATTTTTAATGCTGTGGTGATAAGGTGTATTTAAACCTAGCAGCCATGTTCCCATGGTGATAGAAGACCCCCAGTAAGTTGCCATGGGAACAAGAGATGGCTTTGAAAGAGGATAAAAGTAAGTCGGCTTTGTGAGGAATGACAGCAAAGTTAGAATCCAGAGAGGCTAGAGAACACGGCTCAAGAAGACACTAGGTCATAGTTAATGGTCCAGCCCATTCTACCTGCCGCTGGCCATGGGCCGTGGGGAGCAGGGAGATGTGACATGAAGATTTCTGCTGTTTACAGGAAAACTAAGCAAAGTAACGTGAGTGCTGAAATTCAAAGAGCAGTTCTCTCCCCTTGCTAGTATTTTCTGTTTGATCCTTTGTCTTGCTTCTTCTGAAAGGTCTCTGGGAAAGGGAGGAACAAAGTGGGCAGCGGAAAGTGAGGCCAGAGTGATGAGTCCTGTTGCTCTCTTCAGCTGCTCTGTACTCTGAAAGAAATTTCTTCTTCTGAGCCTAGATCGAGTGCCCCTAGGGCCAAGAAGCATCATCCCTCTTCCCCCCTTCCCTGGTGTTTTATTAGTAGTATTTCCAAACACACAGTGAAGGTGGAAGAATTTTACAGTCCGAGCGTGTATACCCACCACCCAGGTTCTAACATGAGTTTGTTACTATATGTCTACTCTGTCGCCTACACATCCAGCTATGCAGCACTCACACACAGTGAGCAGATGAGGCCTCAACTAAGTTAGTTCCTTGCCAGACCCTCTTTTTCCTTTATAATATACCATATTTAGGGTGACCAACTGTCTCAGTTACTCTTCTCTCATTGCTGGGACAAATACCCAACACTAAAAATAAAGGAAGGAAAGGTTTATTTAGCTCACAGTTAGTGGAGGTTTCAGTCCATACTCAGCTGGCTCCAAGGCAGAGAGGCACATGGCAGAGAGCAACATTTCATGGTGGCAGCAAAGAGCAGAGAGCAAAGGGAGTGGCAGCAGCTCAAGCAGCTAGCTAACTCCCTTCCTTCCCTACATTGTAATGCAAAATGCCTGCTCCAGGACAGGTGCAGCATCCACACCCACAATAATCAATCATAGACTCAAGAAGTTACCCCATGATTGCATGAGGCTTTGGGGAGACAGCTAGACACAGCTATAACACCAACTCTCCCACATTGCCTGGAATTAAGAGGATCCCTAGAGTTGGAGTCTTCTGGTTTTTATACTGGTACAGTGCAGAGGAGTTATTTACCCTAAATCTCTCAAGACTAGCCTTTGGGAGTCTTAAAATTAATTTTAAGTGAAAGGAGCCCCAAGTAAGCAGACATGCAGCAACTTTCTCTGTAAATAGCTCTAAGAACAAAGAGAGATAAGACCAAGTGTTGGGAAGGGTATGGGACTACTAGAGATCACAGACACTGTTGGACCATGATTTGAAAGTGCAGAGCTAAACACTCCCATTCCAAGACTCAGTAACTCCAAGGCACTCCCAAGAGAAAGGAGAATGTACCTTCACCAAAACACAACCTGTGAAAGAATCTATTTAAACCTAAAGCAACATACAACTGTTTATCAATTGGAAAGTAAATTCAATATACTTGTATAATGAAGTATTGCAAAGCATGAAAGATAAAACATCTTAGTGATGTGTGCAACAGCATAGAGGAATCATAGATGTGTGCAAAAACATCGTGTGGAGTCACAAACCTCAGGTACAAAACAATCCACACCATATGAGCCCATCCATGTGAAAGCCTAAGAAAGACAAATCTCACCTACAGAAACAAATGCGAGAAAGGGGATTATGCCTGGGTGAGTGGGAAGGTGGTACACACTTATAAAGAACAGAGGAGACTGCCATGGGTGCTGGGCATGGGGTTAGCACAACCTGCTGGTTGATTCACATGGAAACATTCCCTGAGTACTACACATAAGGTGAATGTGCACTTTACACTGTGGATCATGTCTCCATTGAGATGTTAAAGGGCAGACATTAGAAGTCCAAAGACAAACATAAAATAGAAGAGAGCAATAACTGCTGCAGCTGAACGAGGGAGCTACAGTGGCCTCACCAGTGAGCTCAGCAGGAACAGAAGACCCTGGAAGGGGTCACCAAGTTACACTTTTACTCTGAAAATTCTATCATGGAAACTGTCAGGACCAGGAATTTCCTATCGCACTACAAAGGCCCAAAGAAGTAACTGGCTATGGAAAGGTGCCTGCATTTTACAAGTTGAAAACTCATCTGTCCTTAAACAGAAAGGAAGACAGTTTCCTCTCCTGTCTAAGTTGAAAGGTTATTAGGAAAAAGACAGAGGAATTACCTCTGGGGCAGTTTCTAGGAAATTAAAACCTAGAAATAGAGACAAAGTCGTTTGTATCTTTCCTGTAAGTAAGAAAGGAATCCCAGAAAGAAATGTCTGGGACATTTCCATTGCCCTGGAAGAGGAGTGGGAGCAGCAGGCACAGATGACCTTGGATCACAGGTTGAGTCACCTCCACCCCTGCACGTGTCTACAGCCTGCCCAGTGGGGGTGGCAGGGCAGGAGCCACATCTGGCCTTCTGTGTATGCCTGCCAAGGTTTCCGTTGCTTTCCAGGTGTCCTCAAAGTCAGGGACAGCCATTTGGAGGCTGGGCTGTGACATAGAGATGTCCTACCTGGTATTCTGCTCCTCAGAAATAAAAGGATATGCCAAATTCATTCTGTTTTTGGAAGCTCCTGAGTCCCCAGAAATCACCCCCTACAGATGAAGGCTCCTCTCTGCCACAGAGAATGAGGACTTGGGGCAGGAGCAGCAGGTCAGCCACACCCACACCCCTCTGTCAGGCCTTCCCCCCAGGCAGATGCCTTGGCTGCAGCCTTCCACTTTTCATTTTGTCTGGATTAATTTTGCATTACCTCATGATTCATGTTTCCTGTCTGGAATCCAAAGCACATAACTGGAGGATTCCTCTAGAGAGGAATGCCGATTAATACCTTTAACATGCCTGCTTCTGACATGAGAGCAGGAAAAATATATCTATTTTCATGTTACATCTATATCCATCTATATATTCTGAACATGTCATTGTGCCACTTTGTACAGGATTGTCATTTTAAGTGGGGGTTTGGCCTCGTTCCAGGCCCTGATGCATCAGGGTCAGATGGTCTCTCACGCAGCCGTAATTCTTGTCCTGAGCTCTGCTAGCCCCACAGGGTAGCTCGGGGAGGATCCACAACATCGCAGAGAGCTGGAGTGAGTGAATCTTGAAAGAAAGGCACAGCTTTTAGAGGAGTCTTGTCCTTCCTGGAGGAAGCAGGAATGAAACCCTTGTTTGACTTGAGCTCCTATGCTAGGATAAATGCAAGATGTACTTGTGCAAAATCCCCTACCCAAAATCCCTGGGACACTGTCAACAGGAGTCAAAATGGAAACAAGATACAGCCCTTAGGGTTCCTGTACCTAGCAACCATTGATGATCAAAGTCAAGGTGTTTATTGACCCCTGAAGCCTGCAACTGTGTTGACCTTCACCCAAGTAAACTGCTGCCTTTCACCTAGAGGAAAATCTCCACCATGGAATCAGTATGAGAAGAGGGACATCCTCAAGGTCCTTGGAACCAAAGGAACTTTGTCCCAGAAACAATGAAGAAAGATCAGTGCTGGACTGCCCAGACTGCATGTAGATAGAACACCTGCCCCTTAAACCAGGGGCTGAAACATTGAATTAGAAGTGGGCTGTAGATTCTCAGTGGATAGGTATCAGCCAAACTGCTCTCTTCCGTGTGGATTTTGGGCACAAGATCCTGATCCAGTGTTTGCACTGTCATCTCCCTTCTCCTCCCCAGGAGGACTGCCTGCTCCTAGGAACCAGAGTTCCTAGGCAACTGTCCCTTGCCTCTGAGGTAGTATCTATGGCAGAGCTTCCTCCCTCCAAATGCCTTGGAAAGAAAATGGAGAAAAGTGTTCTTATTAAATATGTATATTTTTGCTATTCCTTTTGGTGGGATACAGTATTTCCTAACAATCCACAGCTGCAGAAAACCAACTGAGTAAATGATGGGAGGATATAAATATCTGGAATCACTGTATCATGAATCCAGTTTTCCTGTTGCAGCCCCAAAGAGCCAGATTTAAGTTTCAAAAGAGACTTCAGAGAATAAGCCTGCTCTTAAATGCACAGCAAATGAAAGAAAGCTTTGGTTCGCAGTCACAAGTGTTCCCTTATTGGTGGAAGTGGATGAATATGTATGCAGTAGTACACACATGTGTATGTATGCATGTAGACATGTGTGCATGTTGGCTTTCAGAAAGAAGACAGTAGAGCTTGTGAAGATGAGTACCAACCTTTAAAATATCTGATTTCCATGTCCCTGGTATGGGGCATTTATTTACATGAGAAGGCAAGGAGGGAAATTAAACAATGATTTTCAAATCCCTCAAGAGCTATTATGCAGCAAATGTCATCCAGCTGTTCTCCATCCCCTGCCCCAGTTTCCCATCTGCTGCCTATTTGAGGTGCTGTTTACAGGGCAAGACCACTCACCACCTTTTGGTTGGCAAACTCCTGGGTATTTTGGCACTTGGGCTCGGCCAGGCCGTCCCCTTGGAGATGGAGTTGGCAAGACCTAGATTTTCCAAGTAGACTGGATCTCAAGTCGATGCCATCTGGGTGGTAAGCTCTGCTTGGCAAGGAAGCAGATCCAAGGCCAGTATGAGCAGTGCATTGGCATTCTAGGGGCACAGTGCCATGCTCCTGATTGCCAGATACCAGACTCACTCTCTGGATCCCCTGAGAGCAGTTAAGAAAAGATCAAGACTGGAGATTTGGAAAACCTCCCAGAAGACATCTGGCCTCTGAGCATGGAAACCAAATCAAATCTTGGGCTGGAAGAATATGGTGCATGCATATGTAATTCATTCATCCATTCAACAGACATTTACAGAGCTCTGCAAGGGGCATGTCGTCTATTCCAACTTCCCAGCTTGGGCTTTAGTGTGGCCTATGTTTGTTCTATAGTCACCCTAAAATAGATAACATGGCCTTAAAGAAAATGGATCATTTCCTCTTTTGCTTAACATGAAAGCACTATACTCCTGCCACTATTTCTCAGCTTTCATAATGGGCTCTCCACTGTCAGATTTGCCTTCAGTTTCATTGGCTCGCTGGTCTTCAACTGAAGGCTATCTCCAGAAAAGAAGGTACTGGGGGGCTCCATACAGAGGTGAACGTGGTTCAAAAGGTTGGTGGAATTGGGAATAAATTTTCCATCCCTCCCAATCCCAGGTGTACCTCTGGGTAATTCACAGGTACCTGGACACCAACTATTCTAAGTTCTGATGACTTGGATGACCAATAGACTTGAGTACCAAAGAGTAGCTATATGTGTATGATCCAAGTATTCTTCATCCTACACCTCTCATTCTACTTCCTGGGCACCTCCATTTTTCACTCATAATGTGGTCAAACCCACCAGGTCTCACAGAGAACAAAATGAAGTCAGGCTCCATTCTTGTCATCCCTTCTCTGAACTTTGACTACAAATTCTACAGGGAGAAGAGGACTGGCTCTTCTTCTAACTTGATTATTACATGCTCCTCTTTTAATGACAGATGTCTGTTAACCTGAGTTGTCCTTGATGAGTTTCTGAAGAGCTCTTGGTGTATTTCCAAGTGCTAGAACAACTCTGTTCATGTGGAGAGGGGTCCTCAATACAGATTTGTCAAATGAATGGATGAACAAACAGATTACAAAATGATGTGCAATCCCCTCACAGTGCTTTTATGTAAAAGAAGTTTAGAGACAAGCATTGGTACAAAACAACAAGAAGCTCCTCTTCTATTCTCCTGGGATGACTAGGGAACTCTCCTTTTGTATTCTGAGTCTTTACTAAGTAAAACGCGAAGGCAGGCAGATATTGGAAGCTTATTTGCAAAGCTGCTTCTAGCCATTCTGTAAACAAATCCAAGTACAGGGTTTCTGTGTGGGGAACAGAAAGACCAACTAAATGTCAACAGATTCACCTCTTCAATGCTACCACAGGTAGCTGTACTCATGTTGTTTAAACCACTACATCCACAACTAACCACATGCTCTATTTGTTGACTATATATCAGACTCAGCCTACCCCAAACGTACAAGGGGAAGCACTCAGATCACGTTCCTCAGGGGCTGTATTTCCTTCCTGTCTGCTGCCCCTCACCTTGGCTGTGGAAGGACCAGATCCCCTAAAGGTCCTAAGCATGCATAGCATAGCATTACACCCCTGGTCTAAGGCAAACAGATCCAGGCCAAATGACTGCCTGAAAGATGGTCAGCCTTCCTCACATGTGTCCTCCCACTTGCTTTCCCTGGCTCTTATTCCCCATTCATGGTTCTCTGCCCCGCCTCTGATGGTGATGATGATAATGCTCATGAAAATGCAGTCAGTGTGTATCATGTACCAAGCACTGTGCTAAGAGCTTCACAGATAGGACCACATGTCCCTCCTACAATTACTTCACACAGTGGAAACAATTGTGATTCCCATTCTGTGGCTGAAATGAGGAGGCTGAGTGGGAAGTAACTACTCAACTGACACATCCAGTGACTATAAGACTCAGCACTGATGTAAACTGGTGCAGCCACTGTGGAAATCAGCATGGAGATTCTTCAGAATACTAGGATCAGAGGTCCCATTCAACCCAGATATTTCCCTTCTGGGTATTTTTCCAGAAAAATTGAAAACATTAAACCATAGTAATACATGTGCAGCCATGTTTATAGCAGCACAATTTGTAATGTCTATATCTTGGAAACAAGCCAAATGCTCATCAATCAAGGAATAGATAAAAAAAAAAAAAAGATGTGATCTTTTTATACAATGAAATATTACTCAACTATAAAGAAAGATGAATGTAGGGCTTTTATAAGTAAATGGAGGCAACTAGAGACCATACTCATAAGTGAAACAAATCCAATTCATATGTGGAAACATAGTATTATTTCCTTAGTATACAAACCTGAAAGAGTAAATAAAATCTGAAAGCTACAATAGATAATGTGAAAGGAAAAGAAACTGCTCCAAAGAAAGAACAATTGGAATGGAGGAAAGGAGAAAAGAAGGAAGGAAATAAATGATAGGTAGGTAAGTAGATAGGTAGATAGATAAGATAACTCTACTTCTAATTTCTATTTTTTTTTCCTTTGGTGGTACCAGTGATCGAACTCAGGATCTTGCGCTTGCCAGTCAAGCACTTATTCCACTGAGCTATCTCCCCAATCCTAATTTTTATTAATTTATTGAAAGGAATAGTTAGTACTTATATTGTTTGATCAGTCTTAGATGCCTCTATCTGGTACTCTGAGTGACTACTTTGAAGATAACAATATATAACATAATAGCCATTGTTAATTTCCTATTATTTTGTGTTAAAATTCTGTATCATTGTTTTATTCTTTTTTAGCAGAATATATTTACTGGGGGAAAGAAAGCTTCTGTCCAAGACAGGGACAGAAGGGGGACCCTGAGCAGGTGGTCTCCTCTTTGTTTTACTCTTTAAAGAAAAAAGATTGAACACTAAACCCCGGGGCATGCAGTCTGTCCTCAACCGTAACACTGGTCTTCCACCATTTCCGGTTATTGGAGGTATTCCTGGGAATCCTCCCCTGCCGTCAGCTAAGAATTGTCACCTCCTGAAACCCCAGAGTCTTCTCTACTGCTTTCTCTAACTGCCAGACTCCCCAGCCTAAGTCTGGGCTCAACCCGGCCTTCTCTGCATTGCTAAGCGTATGACAGAATACAGTGCTGGGCAAACAGAAGGAGACTTTTTTCTGGTCTATGGAAAAGAGCAGTTAATTCTTAATTTGTTTTGTCTTCTTTTTTCAATTCTTTTTCCTTTTTTGCTCTTCTTACTTACACGCTTTTTTTGTTTTGTTTTCCTTTCTTCTTCCAATTTTGCACGCATGTATCTGGTAATACGAACTAATTTGGAAACAACACTACGCAATACAACAACTGTGAAATTCATGTTACTTTGCTTAGTGAAATCTGTATCATTTGTAATTTTTTTCTTTTAATACTATTTTGCACTCTCTTTTAAAAAAAAAGCATCAAACAAAGAAACTTTTAATGGAAACAAAACAAAACAAAACAAAAAAAACAGAAAGAGATCCCTAAACTAGCTGCAGTGTTTCTACCCAGGCTGGCCCTCTGCTCCTCTTGTCCTGGTGCTGGGGTCACTGCTTTCTATCCCAGGGAGCAGTTATTGACATTTTTGATGGTTCTGCCCTTTTCGCCCGGGTGTCTGTCACCTCCCCACTCAAGGCTCTGCTCACTCCGCTCCATGCGAGCATAGCATTCTCTTTCTACTCTCCTCTCTATCTGGCACGTGAGGGCTCACAGGACAGCATTAGGAAAAACCATCCAAGGGGTTGCCCTCTGCTGGGCGTGGCCACAGCCAACCCATATTAGTGTTGCTTCACATGGTTTAGTGTAGCAGACACTGCTGTAGGGAGAGCAGAAGATCTTGCAAGGCACTTCCTTCATCAGGCCGAAGTTAGTCAGGCTGTGCTCCTCCAGCTTCACCCTCTCCCACCCTCTCCTGACAGTGTGCACTCTAGAACACAGAACTGGGAATGCAGTCCCTTCACCCCAGTGTGCAGCTGCGCTGCCCCTCTCCCCTGATGGTGTGCGCATCTGCAGGCTGCCAAGCCACTGCCGTTCTGGGGCACCGTTCCCAATGTTATGTTCATAGTTCATCTGCTTTAGCATTTTGCTTTCCCAAACCTCTTCATCCCTCATAATCGAAGATATTTTATGCTGATGAGCAGTGGTGTTAATCACGCCTCTGGGCCATGCCTAAAGGTGCATTTTATTTCATTCTCTTTTGGACTTTATGCCAACTTGCAGTTTTTACCATCTCAAGGGAGTAGACTATGAGTGTAAGATGGGAACTGGGGGTGAAGGAGCACTTCCTATCAGTCTTTGGGGACCACGGCCATATGTGCTGAAGGAAATTATTTGAAAAAGACATGTTTAAGAATGGAGCTATTGCTTTCCCTTCCTTGTCAAGCAACTGGCTGAGTAGGTGGGGGT
>NDGM011179981.1:0-14886 GCA_002564305.1 Octomys mimax | reverse complement strand
TGTATGCAGAGTGTTAATTATTGAATCTTTCCTAGCGATTTGATTTGAAACTGTCTAATTGCTCTTTATCAATAAAATTCTGAAAAAAAAGATACTTTGACCATTGTTTGTTGAGAAAATATGGCTTAGTGTTTACATCTTTTATTTAATAGTCTATCATATTATTCAGAGATAAGAATGACATGTTGAGCTTGGACAGGCTGAATGTCCTCAGGGGGCCATAAGTTTATTTCAGGTTATTAAAGTCCCTACCATTCATTATGTAAGATAATGACTTCCATGCTTGGAGAACCAGTAAAGCCAATTCCAAAGATGATTCTATACATAATGCTTCCATCATTTTGCCGAGATTCTACAGTCACTTATATCCTAGCTTTACGTATTTCCCAAATTATTTGTCCATATTTTAAAGTACAAATATCTTGGAAGAGTAACACATCAAGTGTCTCTAGCCTTTATATAAACTGCTATCATGTTGCTTTTCTCCTTAACAAGAGACCCTACAAGCACTCTTTGTGCTGATCTTAGCAGCTTCTAAAACGGTAGGTTGGAAGAAATAGATGGAAATGACACTTTACTTATTTCACATTTATTTGCTATGTTTGCAGAGGTGAAAAGTCTTTCCCCAACATAAGTGATTCTTCCAAATTTTCATTTGCATTAAATTAACAATAAATTTCTTTCAATAAAATTTACTACTAAAATAATAAATTTTACTAATATGAATATTACATTAATATTGATATATAAAGTAACTACTATATCTGTAAACAATATAGAGTAGCTTTGTAAATAATATCTTTAAAGTATAGCATTTTCAGTTTTCTTTTTAATTGCTATAACATGAACATGTCTAATAAAAAACCAATTTTATGATGAAAAGAAAAAATATTTAGCATAGCAAAAAAACTAGAGTAAAGAATTGTGGAGAAAATACCTAAGTTAAATATTGCACACCCAAAGTTTCAGTGGGCTAAATTTCTAGCTGCAGAGTTCTGTGGACATTCAACTTTTCTCCCTGTGAGATAGTATTCCTAACTATGTTAAATATATATTCAGCTGTCTCTTCTTTGGGTATGAGGAAAAAACAAGTAGAAAATAGTTCATTTACAATGAAACTGAGAAAAGTCCATCTTTGTGTCTGGGGACTCTGGCTGCTGGCTCTGACCTTCAGCTTCTCAGCTCTTAAGCTGAGAAGAGTAGAGTGGGATCGATGATGCGCAGCGCAAACTCTCTGAGGCCCCTGGTGACCTCAGGGCCAGTTTGTTTACTGATGGCTTTCACCTGATGTAACTAGTTAGTGCAGCCTGACTCAATGACCAGACTGGCATACATTGCCCCACTAGCAATTTAGGCCTGGTTTTTCTTACAGAGCCTTGGCAGAACTTACACAAATTCACAGAGTATGTCCTTTGTCAAATAAGGTTCAGCAAAGTTTGCACCTATGTCATTCAGAACCCCCAGTACTATTTATGCACATTTTCCTGCTGGGCTACTTACATGTAAATGAAGATTTGTTTGTTCAGTTAGTATGGTAGGTCCGTTCAAAAACCCAGATGTGTTCAATGCAATATCTAATATGTAAACTCCAGTTATCTTTCCAAAAATCACTGAAAATGCATTTAAATAGCCCAGACTCTTTCTCATTTTGAATTTAGAAGGGATGTATGTACAGTTTTGCCATAAAATTATTCTCTTACTCTTCATTCATTCACAAAAGATTTATAATTTGTGAAACTGTTCCCAAATTATGTCATATACTCACATATTATATGTATAATAAATATATATACATATTCTGTGCTCTTTCACTCATACAGACTTGATACATTTTAAACAACAATATATTTATATAGCACATCTGACATCATTCACAAACATACCTCCAAACTTCAAACATTTTCAATGCTGTACTTAATAAGCATAATAAGCACAGAAATGAATTTGGCACAGAGTATGACTGAAATATTAAAGTTAGGGTCCTGACAAGCTAAATTTGTAGAACTTAAGAGTTTTTAAAGAAAGCAATCAGTAAGAGTGTATTTGTTACAGATTAAGAACAAGAAGCTAAAAAAAAAAATAGCTGGGAGCAAACAAGCTCTAACTGGAATATCAAAATAAACAAAAGGCAACCCCTTACGGATGCTCTTAACCCAGCTGATCAATTCCAATGGCCCACTTGGAATTCTCTTCTTTCAGCATGTCCTCTGGCATGTTGAGGTCTGTTGATCCACTTTAATAGGAACTATCTGTTCCATCCAGATTAACTGATTTTTACCCGATACCCCAAAGAAGGAATTCTTACTAGACAATTCTGCCAGTGGCCATGCAGTTCTGCTGGCTATAAATTACATACAGTGAGAATGAGTTCACTGTTCTAGAAAAGAATTAATGAGAGTTTGTGTCTTTTCTTGGGAAAAGGAGACAATACACTGACGCTGGGAGGTTGAAACCCAACTTCAGAAGTATGAACTGAGCCTCAAACTTAACTCCGAGACATCCAGAAAGAATAAGCAATCACCTACCGAGTGATGAAAAGCTCCATCTAATTATTTTAGAGAAAGAGGCAATTTCCAAGTCCTGACATTCCAGTTCTCCACACTTCTCCCCTTTGCTGTTCTTTGGAACAAACATTTCAACAGTAAATTGTCCTTTATTCTGTGGTACTAATGACAACTCTATTCACTGATGTGTGGGAATTAGAGGAAGAATCCGTTCACTCCAAGTATTTTACCTACATAAATATTACATATGCCACAGGGACAGCTAGAATTTAATGGGGTTTTTTTTCCATTTAGCTATGTGATTTATCCACATTTTCTAAATTGTTTAATAATCAAAAGAGTTTTATGTCTCTTTCTTTGGTTTGCAATTTCCCCATTATAAATTCTTTTAGCACCTGAAAGTCTTAAGTATCTCGTATGAAACATAAACTATGAAATTTCTCTGAATATGTATCTGGCCAGAAGGAAACCTAGAAAAGTATTAATGGAACCAAATAAAGATAAAGTCCAGAGTATCTTCAATCATACATTATCATATTACAGTACTTTATCTCATTAAAAATTATTTCATATTTTTATGACTTCATTGTAGCACAAAGTATATAGTAGAGCCCACCCTAAAAGTCTTCAGTTTGAGAACAGTTGGTTGGATATTCTTTCCCATTTATCTATAAGGTAGAGCTTTTCCTGTGCAGATTGCAGTCTTTCAACACAAAATATACTTATCTCAATTATTTACCATGGACATGAGGGCACTCTACAGCCTATCTCGCACCAGTGAGCAAAATTATCACTGAGTTATGTCTTGAAAGACAACCTGACAGTTCCAGACAATAGAGATAAATTGCTAAGTGTTCCAGAGGCACTATGAGGCACAAAAGCTACTCCCCACCACCAACACTTAGGTTCTGATGGCTTGCCCAATGTCTTAGTAAACTCATTCAGCCACATTCCTCTACCTCATTCCCACCAATGTGGTTTCACAGGAGATAGATATTTTTTTCACAACTCTCAGCTTCATTCTTCCCAGGATACTTCAATATACTCCCTGCTTTCAATATTGCTTCCCTATTCCCATAGTCTCTACCCAGCTCCTGCTCTCCCAGGATGACTTTGGATATCCATTTTATTACCATAATTCCATTAAAACCCAGTGTACACTTTTGATCATTGTCCTTGCCCTGGTTTTCCAGTTCTCATCCCTGTCCTCTTTCCTGTGCTCACCCTGCCCTTTTTCCTCTTACCTCAGCATATCCCCTTCCCACCCTGAACACTAATAAGCTGACACCATGCTGCAACTATTTCAGACCTACTCATAAATTTCTGGCAGAATCGTAATCACAGTCACACTTAGAAAATATTCTGACTTCCACATCTTGGCTGCTGTGGGTTAGATTCTGATTTCAATTCACACAGTAGGCCGAACACTCAAAAGAGGAACTTATGGATCATATGATGATTGTGTTCTTAACTTTTGAAGAATTGTTAAACTTTTCCACAGCATCTGTATCATTTTTTGTTTGTTTGTTTGTTTTTGTTTTTGTTTCATTTTATGTATTTGGCACAAGGTCTCACAACATAGCTGAAACTCATAGTGATCCTCCTGTTTCCAGCCTCTCCATTGCTGGGATCACTGCACCACCATGGCCCATCTCAATGGCCATCTTGGTGCACCCCCAAGGCATGCCAGGGTTCAAACCCTGGTCCCTGTGTCTGCCTAAAGAGGCACTTTAATCTGCGGAACTACCTGGATGGCCCTTGGGTATATCTTATGACGTGTCCCTAACACAATAAAGTAAAATAAAGTAAAATTTTCTAACTTCAAATTCTAATCTCTTGTTGTCACTGGCTTCTGCCACACCACTATTAACAAGCATTGTAGAGGATTGTTCAGGTCAGTCTTTATGGTTTGACATGTCCTCTCACAGTACTTCCTCTTTTATTCATTGAACTCTACCAGGCCTGATAAAAGGTTTTATAAAGCTTTTTCTTGGAAAGCAGTTTCTGCTGGAATAAGTAGCCTTGTTCTGTCAAACTGGTTTTTAGGGTTTATGAAGCCAAGTGAAATGGTCTGTGAATTTCAGATCCTTCCCTCCCTGCCCCCTCTTTATTTCTGATCAATTCAGTACTGTGAGGTTGCCATTCAGTCACCTGTACGCCTCCTTCATCTTGGTGACATCCATTCATAGCAACGTTGTCTGTCACATTAGGCTGTCTTCTGCCTGCACCAGTACAGCCAGGAGATTTGGAGAAGGTAACAGGACTGGGAATAGAATGTCGGATACCAATGAACCAGACCACTCAGAGAACTAGCTGAAGAGCCAGAGTTACTGACTATAAAGCACTAATGTGTGACTTAAGAGCATTTCTAAAGATATCCTTTATATCATAAAAAAATGAGTGCTCTCCTATATGTATTAGAGTTCTGATCTAAGGTTTCTATTGATTTATAATCCTAAAGAACTGTGCAGAAAACGTAATGGTCACTTAGATATACTGCATATGCATGACAGCTAAATTTAAGAGAAATATAAAAACATCTGATGACATACTGTATGATTTGGGCTTATCATATGTTGTAAGTACATGTGCTTGGGCTTAAGAATAATCGCATAGTCATAAACAGACACCAGCATCTTATTTTAGGTAAGGAAGAATATATCTACGTCTTAGTAGAATGTTTTCTGCAGTGTACTTTTCATTAATAAATTATTAGTAAAAGTGTAGGTTAGTTTTATTATTCTCTCCTTTTACAAATGTTCTATTTTACCACATGAGAATATAACGGCAAGTTTGGGTGGGAGGTAACTTCATCAATCACTTCTAAGAAAGAGCTTCAGTAATGGTTCAAACCTGTATATTTGCTCTGCATGTGAAATTCAACTCAGAGACATGACTTGTTTGAAAATCATAACGAAAATAAAAGGCTTACCCTGGCAAAGTTTACCACCTTATCAAAATGAAATTATGTTCAGAGTGCCACAAAAAAATGAAATTTTATAACTTCTTTAAAGATAAAATTTTGTAAAACTTAGATTTTTTATGCTTTTGAACAGATACTTGTAAGTATAAAGCAGCACTGTTTTCCTAATTCTCATAGAACAACTGATTCTTTGTAATGAAATCATTTCTCTTCATAAAAGGTAACTTCAGTGCCATATCGCATATCACTTAATGAAGTAGTTTGGCTAATAATAGAGAAACGCTTGGCTTACAGTCTCAAAATCATTCTTCTGACAAAAATTCACCAAACTGGAAATGGGTTTATTTTATGCATGCATATATTATCCCAAAATGGATATGTAAAATGTAGTAATTATTGTAACTGATAAACATGAATTAGAGAGTATTCATCCACTTGTCTTTCTGATTCATGAATATTTATCTACCAGGTATCTTCCAGGAAGATATTTTAGAAAAGATCTGACTTGCTATCATTACTACTTATTTTCTTGACCCTTGAGGATGAGAAAAACTAGTCAAACATTCTCATATTTGAAAGGAATTCATATTTACAGCAACATAATTCTCAATGTGACCTAAACTGAAAAGCTATCCTATAAATATAGTAAATTGTTCAGCTTTCTTTTTATACTTTGTAAGGAGTACAAAATAGTATTAAAACAGAAAAATTACAAGTGATACACAATTTCATGTAACAAAGTAATATCATTTTCACAGTAATTGTTGTAATGCATAGTTGTCTTCAAACTAGTTGTTCATACTACAAATAAATGCATGAAAATTGGAAGAAGAAAAAAAGATATATATAAGAAATTAAAAGGAGAAACAATTGAAAAAGGGAGACAAAAACATTAAGCATTATCTGCTCCTTTCCATAGACCAGTAGAAATCCACAGTACAGGTGTCCAAACAATCCTGCTAAAATACAGATCAATCTCTTTCCCCGCTCCTTCTCCTATTCAACTCAGTAACTCTTTCCTTTTGAATAAATTCATTCCTTTTTCCCAGTATCTATTGTTCCCTAAGATTCCATATTCTCTTTCAAGTTCTCACACTAAGGAGACAATAGTATGCATTCAGATGTCTTGGTTTGTTTTTTTGTTTGTTTGTTTGTTTGTATTTTTAGGGAAGGGTGTAGAGGGTGTTGAGGGTCGCACTACTAGATCAGACTCGTAGTGATACTCCTCTTTATGGCCTCTCCAGCGCTGGGATTACAGGTGCATGCCACCATGCCCAGTCTCAATCACTGTCTCAGTGCACCCCAGTGGGAGGACCAGCATGGCAGGCCAGGGGATCGAACCCCTGGACACTGGGCCTGCTTGAAGGTGCTTTAATCCACTGAGCTATTTGTCCTGCCCTCTAGCTTAAGTTTTGGCATGTGGACAGCCAGTTCTTCCATGACCATTTGATAAAAAAGCTTTCTTTCTTCCAGTAAACATATTTGGCCCCTTTGTCAGAGATAAGATAGATGAGTATGTTTGTAGTTGTATCTGCATCTTCTAATCTGTTCCATTTATCCTTGGGTCTGTTTTTTTACCAGAAAAAAATGCTGATTTTACCACAGTAAATTTGCAGTATAATTTCAAGTCAGGGATTGTAATGCTTTCTGCTTTGCCTTCATTGCCCAATGTTGCCTTTGCTATTCTAAGTCTTTTCTGGTTCCAAATAAATTTTAGGAATCTTTTCTCTAGCTCTGTGAGGTACATTGATAGTATTTTGATAAGGATTTCATTAAATCTGTATAACAATTTAGAAAATAAGGCCATTTTCTTAATAATTATTCTGGGGCCTGGGAGATGGCTCAGTGGAATAAGCACTTGCCTGGCAAGTGCAAGGGTCTGAGTTCAATCCCTGGTTCACACAAAAAAATTATTATTATTATTATTGAGTAAGGAATATCTTTCTGTTTTCTGAAATACTCTTTGATCACTTTTTTTAGTGTATTGTTATTTTCATTGTACAAATCTTTTACTTCCTCTGTTAGATTTAAACCTAAGTATCTCATTTTTGGGGGATATTTTGTGAAGGGGATTTTTTTCTCAAAACTTTCAGTTTTTCTCCACGTAGAATAATGTTAGCATTTGGTTTGTCATAGATGGCTTTTATCAAATTGAGGTATTGACCAGCTATTGAAATTTTCTGTAGGGCTCTGATCACGAATGAGTGTGAGACTTTGTCAAACACCTTTACACAGCTATTGAGGTGAGCATGTAGTTTCTAGTTTTGGCTCTATTGAGATAGTGTAAATTACATTTATAATTTGCATATGTTGACCCATCCATGCATCCCTGGAATGAATCTGACCTGGTTGCAATACATAAGCTTCCTGATGATTTACTGCATTCATTTGCTAGTAGTTTACTGAAGATTTTTGCTTTTATGTTCATGAAAAAGATTAGTCTGTAATTCTACTTGGTTGAATCTTTCTCTGGTTTTGGCATCAGTATAATACTTTCCTCCAGGAATGATTTTGGGAGTACTGCTTCCTTTTCAGTTTCATTGAAGAGTTTGAGGAATATTGGTGCTACATCCCTTCTAAATTTATTGTAGAATTCAGGTGTGAATCCATCAGGACCTGAACTTTTCTTTGTTAGTATGTTTTTTATTACATTTTCAATTTCATTGGCTGATATTGGTTTATTCAGTTTTTATAATTTATACCTATCTAAGAATCAGTTTTGGTAATTTGTACCTATCTAAGAATCTATCCATTTCTTCTGTGTATTCAATTCTGAGAGTAAAAATTTTCAAAGTAGCTACTGATGATCTTAATTCCTACAGGATCTGTAGTAATTTCACCATTTTCATTCCTCATTGCTTGAATTTGAGGTTTTTCTTTCCTCTTTTTGATAAGTTTGTCTAGAGGCTTATAACTTTTATTTAATCTTGCAAAGAAGCAGTTATTTGATTCATTAATACTTTGTGTTGCTTCTTTGTCTCAATTAAACTAATTTTAGCTCTAATCTGTATAACTTCCTGCCTTCTTTGGGCTTTGGGTTTGGTTTACTCTTCTTTTTCTAGAAGATTGAGTGTATTTTTAGGGTATTTATCTGTTCTGTTCTGTTTTCCCAAAGTGTGAGTTTACCACTATAAATTTGTAAGAAATGCTTTCATTACATCCTATAAATTCCTTTAAATTATGCTTGAATTTTTGTTGGATTGTATATATTGTTTAATTTCTTATTTAATTTCATCCATAACCTGTTTGTCACTGAGGAGGGTGTTATTTAATTTCTATGTGTTTATGGGATTTTTGTAGTTTCTTTTGTCATTTATTTCCAGTTTCATTGCAGTGTGGTCAGATAATACACATGGGATAATTTCTGTTTTCTTGCTTTTACTTAAGAATGATCTACAGACCCGTATGTGGTCTATTTTAAAGAATGTCCTGTGTGCAGCTGAAAAGAACATGTATTCAGTTGTTATTGGGTGGAACACTCTATAAATGCCCACTAAGTGAATTTGTTCAAAGACTTAGTTCAGTTCTGGCATCTCTTTGCTAATTTTTTATCTATCTGACCTATATTTTTGAGAAATGGAGGTATTACGGTCATCTGTTAAGATTGTGTTGTTGGTTATTAGATATTTTATGTCCATTAAAATTTGTCTTATATTTTTGTGTGTTCCTGTATTTGGTGCACACATTTATGACAGTTACTCTTCCTCTTGAGGTTTTCCCCTAACCAGTATGTAGTCACCTTCTTTATCTTGTTAGATCATGCTTGGATTGATGTTCAGATTGGCCTGTGAACAGGTTGGCTACACCTGTATTTTTTGTTGTTGTTGTTGTTGTTTGGTTTTTTTCTGAGCTCCTGGACTGTGTAGTATTGTTTTCCATCTTTGACTTTCAGGCTATTAATTTCTTTTTGAGTTCAAAGCCTTTCTTATATGAAGCATATTGTTGGATTTTGTTTCTTGATCAACTCTGCCCATCTATTTCTTTTAATTTATAAAGGGTCTATTTAAATTGATAGTTATAATTGATATATATTGACTTATGTTTGTCCTGTTATTTTCTTGCATTTTTCCCTACTTTTCCTGTTTCTAATTTTTTTCCCTGTGTGGTGAGTTCATTCTGTTATTGTTCTTGTTATTGTGGTCATTTTGATCCCTTTCTAGAATATCTTTTAGTATCAACTCTGTGTAAAGTTGATTTGTTCATCATGAATTTCTTCACTTGTTCTTTGTCATGAAGATATTTTACTTTTCCATTAATTTTGACATAGTTTTTCAGTCTGGGTTGGAATTTGTGTTATCGTAGAATTTGGAATGCTTCACTATATGCTCTTCTTGACTTAATGATTTATACCGAGAAATATTATTACAATCGGTTTTCCTTTAAATGTGATCTGTTTCTTTTCTCTAGCAGTATTTAACATATTGTCCTTGGGCTAAATTTCTGGGATCTTGATTACTATATGTCTGAGTGTACATTTTATTGGGTTAGCATTATTTAGAGGTCTATATGCCTGGATGTCAGATTGTTTCCCCATATTTGGATAGTTTTCTACTATTACTTCTGCCCATATTATTTTTAAGGTGCTTGTGTTAGCTCCTTCTTTCTCACTGATGCCTATTAGTCTTATGTTATTCATCTTTACATCGTCTTGCAGCTATTAAATTATTATTTCCTGGATCTTTGTTGTTGTTGAGAGATCTTTATTTACCTGTTTGCTAGCTGCAATGGCGGATTCAAGGTCTGAAAGTCTAACTTCACTTTCACTCAAATGGCTTTGCCAACTTTTAATGAAGTTTTTAATTGCCTGTACATCTCCTTGAGTCTGTTTAATGCATTCTATTTCTTTCATATATTTCTCATTCAAGGTTTCCACCATGTTTTATATTCCCCTCTATTTTTCATTAATGTCTTCTTTAGAAACACTTAGAAATATTTTCATTGTAGTTATCATTTCATTTTTACCTGGGAGATTATTTCTGATCTGATTTCTTCTATACCCTTGTGCCACTGTTTCTTTACTTTAGTTGTTGTTATTTCAGAGATTCCAGGTGTGTGATTTCCAATTTCTTCTATGTTGATGTTGCTTGAGTTTGTTCTGGGGTGGGCTCAAGGCCTGAAATTACATTTTGCTTCTTTTTGTCATTTTCTATTTGAGAGAATTCTTTATTTTTATTTCTTTGATACTTTTTTTGTGAAAGTTTGATACTAGGTACTGTGTCACTGTAATCAGAACCTCTCTGTAAAGGACCTGTTCATTAGGTATCTCTCCTGTGTTGAAGAATCTTGTTATGTGTGTATCCCAGGATTTTGCCTTCTCTATTGATTGTTAGATATTAGTTTTCCTTTAGCATTGTCCTCTGTCCTTCAGAATAAGACTTTGGTGAGATTATTACCCAAGTTTCTACCAATATTATTACCCAAAGGACCATATGTGGTTAAGGATGAAATGGTATCCTATTTGCAGCAGTTTAATTAGCAATATTAATAATAGCTAGTGAAGTTGGCAAACTTGTAACTAGTGGTTTGTACTTTAGATCATAGGAGCACATATTATAGCTATATAACAAAGAAGATTGTAAATTGGGAATTTATATTTAAATTAGTTTCTCTGATTTCTATTTAGGCACCTCCCCTTCATGTACTTGGAATCTTCCAGACAGACTTTTGCACCCAAGTTACTTCCTTCTACCTTTGTGCCACAAGAATCCCCCCATAGGTCTGGGCCTCAGCCTGGGCCCTGCTGGGCCTAGCAGTATGCCTCAGCTCACTAGGTCTCATTCCACTGGATTCAAATTCAACAGGCTGTGCCTGGCCACTAGGATCAGCTCCTTCTAGATCTAGTCTGCTGAACTAGACTGGCTCAGCCTTCATGAATTGATTTTAAATGTTCTGACAGCACCGTGCCAGGCCTTACCAGCCAAAGATTCTCACCTCCCTCAGCAATCGTTTTCAACTCAAGTTGTCCCAGAGACTCTCTCGTGAGTTATTTGGCTGAGAAGTCTGTCAAGAAAGGGTGACTGGTGGGATACAGCTTGGAGAGAGGACAGCTGCACTCAGAACCTGTTGCTTGGCTTTTGTCTTTGTCTTTGTCATTTGCTTTTGCTTTTGCTTTTGTTTTTACTCTTTACAATAAAAAGAAAACACATATTTCTGTCCACTGAGCTTCAATAATCTTATACTCGCCTCTAAAATCAAAGTTCTTCTATTTTGCATTGCTTTTACTTTCGCAGTTTAAAATACAAATTTATTTCAGTAAAAAAGAAGTTATAGCACTACAAGACTGTATTTCATTTATAACTCAGACCAAATGATGGTGTTTAAAGTTATAAATTAAAACTTATATTTTCATAACAGCAAATGAAATACAAAGCTCAATCTATATATCATAAATAATAGAATTTTATAATTTCCTATACCTTTATCTGCAACATATAAATAAAGCATCTCCATCTCCAAAAAGCAAAACATGCACTTTAAAATCAAGAAACTCATTTATTTGTTTTTTAATATTTTTATTTTTTTATTTTTAAAGAGAATTTAAAAATAGTAAAAAATAAAAGCCAGAAATGATACAGGATTTCACCAAACAAAATGACAGAATTTTTCTCTCTCCTTTTTAATTTTTACAACTTTTTAATCAATTTTAATGCTTATTTCTGGTAATCTAAGCAATTACTTTAAAGGAAACATCATTTCTAATTATGAAAAATAGACAGTTATGGGCTATCAGATTAAACTTGCCCTAGAAGGTTGAGATTATGACCTGGTGTGATATTTCTTATTACCTTACTTTACTCAAAACAAGATCAATTAAAAATATAAATTTTGGTATTTAAAATGCTTCCATTGGCAAGTTATAATAGAGAAATAGTTGAAAGGCATCTTTTGAAGCACTAAACCACATTGTCAGGGAATTATCCAGGGAACATGACAAACGAGATTTCATTTCACATTAGTATTACTCTTTACATACCTGCTGTTCTACAAATACCTCGGGTATCTTTGCATCTTATACTCAAGATGAGATCCCTCCATCAGTGCCTGCATAACACCTGGGATTCTGTTTGAAATACAGAAGCTCAGGCTCTGCTTCAGACCTGCTGCATCCAATCTGAATTTCATAAGAACCTGGGGTGATCCACACCACTCTTTCAGAGTATAACAAAAAATGTTGAGAAAATGTGTTTTCATATTCAAAGGAGTGATGCATTACAATAGTTATCTCAAACTATTTCTTCAAGAAAATGAGGCTACAGAAAAGTCCCAGGAAGATAAGAGGCTATATTTTTTGTTGTTTTAGTTTTGTCATAAGGTATGGGGTGAAGGAATCATATTCCCTATCTTCTGTCAGAAATAGCTCCACAATTGCTTCAAAGAAAGAAAGATTAGAATTTATCAGAAAACATGTAGTTTCTATACAATTTATAAAATACCTAAGGTGCATATAAAGAATGAAGAAGAATGTATTGATGGACAAACATGAAATATTCTGCTGCCTTATAAATACCAACATATATTGTATTATTAGTTTGGAGGGTACTAGGGATTGAACTCAGGCTCTTGTACATGCTAAGCAAGCACTCTACCACTGCGCTATGTCCCTAGCCCCACTAATGCATATTTGTGTCATTGAATTGCAAGCAAGTTGCTCCAAAACAGAGAAACCTGTACCAGTAATTTAGTTGTGTCATAAAATTATGAAAAATTACATCTGAAATTTTCAAAGGCAGTTGGAAAAAACCTAACTACCCCTGATCTGTTGAAGGCATCCTCAATTCTTAATTCACATTTTCAGCCTGTGATAAAGGTATAGTTAAGTAAAAGAACAAGAAATACATTTCAATTACATAGTTGTTCACCCAGCAAATACTTATTGAGCATTTATTATACCCAGGTTATATACAGTTGCTAAAAGCTACAGGCGAGTAATAAAAAAAGACATAATCTGCCTCCCCCAAGAACAGCCTGTTCCTATGATATTTAAACCAATAATTACATTCAGAGTTTGAAATACACAGGAAAGAACCATAAGATGTTAAGATACAACAGAACTTTCAACAAATGTTCATAGAGGCAGGAAATAATCTGTGACATTAACTTCAAACTGTATATATTTCATCGAATTCCAATAGCCTCTGTATGTCATGATGGTTTAAACCCAGCTTAAAACTGCCTAAATACAAATTTCTGAGTGCATACATTAGCATAGATCATAAACAGCAGCTTCATATTAGCGACAGTGTTTCCATGAACACCTAAGACTGAACATTCCACAAACAAACTGAAATAACATCTCCACAGACTATGTTAACATGGGTGATTTGCATTTGTTTGATGAATTATAAAGTACTCACTGAAATGTGAGTTTCTTAATATAAGTGTAACAGTGATTATTAATGTCATCTATAATAAACTGATAAAAATGTATAAATTATAAAGTAAAATATAACAATGCTTATGTAGCAAAAGGTAATTAAATAAACTCTAAAAAATCAAGGAAAACCCTGAAAAATAAGCTATGTAAGCAATACATAACTTTTTTTTAAAAATCTGGTTTATGCAGAACATAGAAAAAAAAATGTAATGTCTGGGCTCTGACAACTATCAGCTTCCAGCCTTCTATGAGATTAAAGGCATTCACAGATCAGTAAACAAAATGCATCCTCCCAAGAGGGAACATGTTCTGGCTGTGTCATATGTTGGTTTATATAATGGGCTATAATTAGGTATATAAATAAATACAGATTTCAGCATGCTTCTTTGTCTGTCCAAAAATAAAACAACTTCCCATGGGACCTTTTTTACTTGGTCATTTGTAAGTACTCTGTTTACATGACTTTATATTTGGCCTTGTAATTGGGATTCCAATGATGGCAAATTACTTTTGTAGATGTCAGTGCTTATGTGTAGATATGTGTATATATGGACATCTGGTTACTATTCCTAGGGTTTTTTTCAAAATACTATCAAAATTTCATTTGGCATGTTGCTTAAAATATTTTGGAATATTATTTTCTAAGTCACCTCTCAATCATTTTAAGGAAGGCAAATTATTGTTTCTTCACTGGATAAACCTTATTTTTAAAATAGTGACATTGGGTCAGCACCTGCATAGGCAAGCTCAGGGACCAGGGCTTGATCCCCAGCAACGCATGCAACACCAACCCGCCTCTGGGCACTCTGAGCCAGCCACTGAGTCCAGGCATGGTGGTGCATGCCTGTAATTCCAGCACTGGGGAGGCTGAAAACACGAGGATCACAACGAGTCCAAGCTGTGTAGTAAGACAAAGTACCAGATACATAAAAAATGATTGAATAAATGAATAAATAAAACAGTGACATTTATTCAGATCTAAATCTAGTACATCATTTATGTATATCTAATCATAAGGGAGATTTTTTTTATTTTTTTTTTAAACATTTATTTATTTATTTAGAGAGACAGAGAGAGAGAGAGAG
>NDGM011179980.1:0-12967 GCA_002564305.1 Octomys mimax | reverse complement strand
TGAACTCAGACCCTTGTGCTTGCCAGGCAAGCACTTATTCTACTGAGCCATCTCCCTGGCCCTGTAGTGCAAACTTTTATCAATAAAAATAAAATAAAATCTACACTGCAGAGGAATTGGAATTTTGTATTCCTTCTTACATGGTTCTTGGTACAAACAGCCTTTTTGTTCAGTGAATAAATACAAGGGAAATTTATTTATGCAGGTGAGAACTTAAGCATATTTTAAGTAAAGATAGCATGCAAGAAGACAAAGTATAACACTTTACAAACAAAAAGTTCTGGAATAAAGAACAAGTGGAAGTCAATGAAGAGAAAATTTTGACTGAAATTGAAGATTGTGAAGGGAAATGTGGTGTAACTTCTCTTGAAAAAGACCTTTGTTGGGGCAGGCCAAATAGCTCAGCGGATCAAAGTACCTGCAAGCAGGCACAGGGAATGGGGGCTCAATCCCCAGGCCTGCAGTGCTGGCCCCACCTCCAGGGTTTACTGAGACAGCAATTGAGACTGGGCATGGTAGCACGTGCCTGTAATCCCAGGTCTTGGGAGGCTGTAAGCAGGCAAATCACTATGAGTCGGATCTAGTAGTGAGACCCTGTAGACCATTCCCTAAAATACAAATAAATAGGGATGTAGAGTCTCAGAAAGAGGCCTTTTACTGAGACTGTTTACTGGATGTGACACTGGTGTGTGATCTACCCCAGGACTTCATCCATGTTTCCACTGAGCTATGCCCAAGCCCAGGGCCATATTTCTACTAGAAGTGGAGTTGGAACTCTAATACTCAGTGCTTCCCACCCGGAAGACTTTTAGTCCTGCCAGAACAGCGTGAAGACCATGGATTCCAGGTCCAAGAGCAGGAAGTACTCATGACACGAGCTGGGTGGGTGTGTGGACCTGCCCTTGCCAGGCAGGCACTGCGCCCCTGAGCTATATCCCGGCCTGCGCTGCTGTTACTCGGTTGCCTGCTTCTTGAGCTTTGTACTTTGACTAGTCTTGGGCATGAATTTCACAAGGAAGAATGAGCTAAAGACAATCCCATTGGGCGCCGCTCAGCCCGGGCTGCTCCCTGGAGTCGCCCAGGGACGCTTTAGCTGCGCAGAGCCTATTTAGCGTTGGGCACCGGCCAGCGCGGAGTCTCTCCAGCCCATTCCTGCGTGTGGAGGAGCCAATCCCTGATGCAACCTGGCGGCTGCGCTTCCCAAATGAAGAACGCGAGGCGCGGGCGCTCGGGGCCTCCAGCGCGCGCTGTGTGTCCAGGGGCTACTCGGGCGGCAGGCTCAGCCCTGGCGCCGGCCTTGCCAGGAGCCCCTTCCAGCGGGCAGAGGGCGGACGCGCTTCCCACGGCGGCCTGGGCGCCGCGTCCTCGCCGGCCGGCCCTCGCCTTCGCGCTGCCTCTGGAAAGATGCGTCTCTGTGTTTCTCTTCACCCTGTTCTCCAGTACCTCACGCTGAGCTCAGGGCATCTTTGTTAAATAAAAGAATAAATGCAAGCCAGCCCCAGCCTGAGGGGCGTCCGGCCGCGATCTCTGCCCTGTCGCTCCCGCCTTCTGGCTCTGCAGATGACACTGACCCGAAACTTGAGTTGGGAGAAATTTCGGTCCAACTCCCCTTCCGCCGAGGCACTCAGGCCGTTGTTGGCTGTCTGTCCACCCTCTTATTCTTCTCATTTCTGAAAAATAATATGGAATTCCACACACGGGGCCCGGCATCCTCTGCAACAAAGCTACTTTTCTAACTTTCTATTCTAGAATGCACTTCAAATTCTTTCATATTTCTTACAATCTTACAACAATTTCTCTCTCTCTCTCTCTGTCTCTGTCTCTGTCTCTGTCTCTGTCTCTGCCTGTCTGTCTGTCTGTCTCTGTCTCTCTCTCTGTCTGGAATTCTGTTCTTTCTACCCTTTTTTCATTTAATTGAGACCTATCCATCCCCTAAATTGCAGCCTTAGATACCCCGTCTCTTGTGTGACTTCTCTCTGACCTCCCAGACTGAACCTCCCACTTGTCACTCTGCTGCCTTAGCCTGCGGGACGCTGCCGCACCCCGTGGGATGGGGTCGGGCCCCTTCCCTCCCCTTCATCCCAGCACCTGGTGTCATGGTGATGTGCTTGGCTTGTAGTGAATGTGTGCTGACTAAAGCCAAAGAAAATCCTGTTAATTTTTTTTTCTGAGGTGTCAGGGTTTAAATTGCCTAACTATAAAATGACTAAAAGCAAATAATTAAACTACCAACAAGTAACACAACAAAGATATACTTTGAGGATCAATTTTGGTGCGTTTAAGTGGAATTTAAAACACTCAATATAGTAGTAAAGTTCCATTTCAGGTGAGTTTTTCAACAGATCTCCAGTTGTTCTTAGTTAAATGGTAGAGGTAATATATTCTTTACTGTTAGACTTCACTCAAGATTTAATATTAAATTCAAACCACTGAGATATTCCCTCATTTTTCTCAAAGCATTGTTGAAATTTGTAATCAAGGGATGTACATGCATGTTTGTGTGTATATGTATGAGAGAACAGAGAGTGAGAGAGAGACAGACAGACAGACAGACAGAGACAGACAGAGACAGACAGACAGACAGACAGACAGACAGAGACAGACAGAGACAGAGGACAGGTTTTGGTGTCAGATTGTACAGCTAACTCTCAGCATAGTGGGTGTTGGAGGTCCAGCCACGTGGGTTTCTTTCTACTGTCCCATCCTGTTGTTCATAAAGTTTAATTCTGCTGTTTTATTGTGATCACAGACAAACCATTGGAGTTTCTTGCTACGCTTGTATCCACAGAGGGTGATTTTAAGGGCAACATGACAGTTATCCAGCAATGATGTACTCTTCCGTTTCACCTCAGTGTAAGTCTTTGACTATTTCCAGAGTGCTAATGAAATCTCATCTAATTTATCATAAAACAAATTGGACACTTAAGTGTGTGACGGCCACAACTGTCACATCACGATCCCTGTATGAGAAGCTGGGTCTTCTCTACTTGGGCTGTCCCTACTACCTCGCTGGGTCCTGATAACTCCTTCTTGAAAGTTTGCCTTTGAAATTTATCCAGTGAGATGTCCCAGGTGCCCCCACAGCTCCCGAGCTGGCTCTCATCGGGCTTCGTTGATGAAGGGTGTGCTTTCTCTACATTTCTACATGTGCAGTGTGCTGCTGGATGATGGTGTAGCCAGGCACCAATGTGTCTGAAATACTCTTCTAGCTGGGTTTTGCAGCCCTATTCATGTGGCTAACTGGGTACTACGAATTTCTCGTCACCACTGAATTTTCCAGGACTGGTACAAGACCTATTCGAAGACTATTATAGAACAGTATTCCTTCCTTTTTAGATTATTGATTTTTGGAGGTGAACTTTTACTTCATGTGTACACTGTCTTCTTCCCTCTATTTAGAAATTTAGCGAGTTGTATACACGTGTGCTACGGTCGGAAATGGGAAGACACTAAAGTAGATGTTGTTTTTCACAATTTTGCTGAATGGTCTTCAGATTTGGGTGTAAAGTAAATCTTCAGGTGTGGGCTGGAGTCATGGGCTGCTCTCACGTACAAAGGGGCAGTTATAGAGGAGTAATACACAGGAGCCTTTAGACTCTGAGGAAGCAGAGATCCAACAGTGTTATAAATTGCTCATCCGCTCAGACTCTACGGGTGAGCTACTGCTGCCACTTAGTGAAAAGATGTTCCTGTCATTCTGGATATTTGGCTGAGACTCCCTGGCTCTTCAAACTTTTCCACTTAGGTGACAGAGTCAAAGCTGGCAGCACTGTAATAAACTAGATTAGCAAGACACAAAGCACAGCTGTCAATTCCCTAGGGCTCTGTATTCAACATATGTTATAATTAAAAATTTATTTTTGTCCATTTAAATTAAATTCGTATGTCACACTAATTGTCTACTTTACCACCCTTTGTCCCTCAACCCACTGACATGAAGGATAAAGATGACTACATCTGCCGGGGTCAAGGGTGGGGCACATTTTCTGAGGGCTGACTTCCTAGAAATAAAGCTTGAGATAGAAGTCTTGTACGTCATTACATTTGCTAGTGTAAGGTGCTGAAGGTTAGAGATCTGAGATCTTTTAAGGCTTGTTTTGTAGAGTTGGTTTGGGGACTGAAAACAGCAATGAACAGTTTCCTACTTAGGACTTTCTGCAATAAGGCATGCAGTGATATGTACATTGTTTTTATTCAAATAAAAATGCAAAAGTTCCCTTCTGTGGACCTCTAATTTGCCAAATATGTACAAATTTGTGAGTAGATAAAATCAGGAATAACATCATAATCGTTTTTCATTAATTGCCATCATGCTTTAGGGGGTTCGCAAGGAGAAAAATATAATACAGGACACATTTTATAATACTATTTTATAAGCAATCACCCAAAGAATCTTATACAAGAAGTGCAGGAAATCTTTCCACACACTAAAGATCGGAGAATCCAGCTAAAGGCTTGGATCTTAATATCCTGCACGAGTCCAGCTGAAGACCTAGAGCCCATAACGACGCCTCCCACAAGTCCACCTGGAGGCCTGGAGCCCACAACCACGTGATGCAGGCCTGCTCCATGGGTCTGCACTGGGAAGGCCCAAAGGCCAGTGGTGGGAGCTAGGAAGTTTCTGCCAGCAGGATGAAAGGTCTGTGCCAGCAGCTGAGGGATCTGCACTGGGGCGAGGAGGTAACACTCAAATTAAGCACCAGAGCTCCCCAAAAGTGTCACAGCTGTCCTCAGCAACAGTGGGCTCACGATCTCCCCCAGCAGTGCGGAAAGCTGAGTTTCCATCAGGAAAGCCAATGCGACTAGCTTCTCCGTGAGGCGGAGCAGTGCGTCATCGTCCCTCAGGAGTCAGGAGGTGTGTCTATAGGTTCATGGTTCGTAATAGTTAAATCTTAGAAACAGCCCAAATGTCCATCAGCTGATGAATGGATAAAGAATATGTGGTTCTTTCATATAATGGAGTACTACTCAGCCATAAAGAAGAATAAGCTTGAGATATTTCTAATCAAATAGGTGAGCCCTAAGACCATGCTTTTAAGGGAAATAAATCAGACACACATATATGAGCACTGTATTGGTTTCTGATGTGAGAAATGAAAGTTTCCTTTTCTAACTGCTTCATAGTCATAATAAAGAGTTAGAAGTTACATGAGCAATTCTCACGCAGAAGGGAGAATGACAGAGAGGGAGAGAGAGAGGCAAAGCTAAGGAGATACGATTCGCTTCTAGATTCAAGAGAAAAAGTCACTGCTTGGTTCTTCGTGGTGAAGCTCTACAGCTCCTGGCTTTCTAAGGGCCTCCAGAATGACTGGTGTGCTTCCGTTAGGTTGCCATTTTGCCCCTAATCTTTCCATTTCAAATATGCCTTACTTTATTAGCAGCGTGAACAATTTAAACTTAGAAGTCTGTATGTTTTCAAAACTCTGTCACAAATCAATGACCCCATTTACCACAGTTCTGTGGGAGCCGCAGAGAAAAGGCCTATTTTCCTCCCTCTCCTGAGGAGGCCTGAAGATTGGAGGGAGGGGGAGGCGGCTCCTTGTCTTTCAGATCATATTCATAGCCTTCAATAGAATGAGAAGTTTTGGTTATTCTATTCTCCTTTCTTATTTTTTAGAGAGAATACAAATTAGAACTAAAATTAAAAAAATTGCAAGGGCTGGCCAGATAGCTCAGGAGACTAAAGTACCTGCTTAGGCAGTTGCAGGGACCTGGGTTTAATCCCTAGAGTGCCATGCTAGCCCTGCTCCCAGAACCTGCTGAGGCATCGATTGAGACTGGGCATGGTAGCGTGCGCCTGTAATCCCAGCATTGGGAGGCTGAAAACAGGAGGATCACTGAGTCTGAGCTGTGTAGTGAGACCCTGTAGACCTTGTACTAAATACTTCCATATTATCTGATCACAAGGCAATAAAACTAGAAATTATTGGCAAATAAATACATTAAAAAATAAAATAAAATAAAATAATTACAAATGATACAAATTTTCACTTAACAAAGTAATATGAATTTCACAGTATTGTAATACATAGTGTTGTCTTCTAACCAGTTATACATATTACCAGGTATATGCATGTAAAATTGGAAGAAGAAAGAAAAAAGAAATGTATAAGAAATTAAGAAAACAAAAAGGAAAAACAATTGAAAAAAGGAGATGAAACAAATTAAAACATCAACTTTTTTCCATAATCTAGCAGAAATGCACAGTACAGTTGTCCAAACCATCTTGTTCACATACATAGGTTAATCTCTTTCTCCCATTCCGTCTCCTGTCCTTCTCAACTCAGTAACTCTTTCCTTTTGAGTAAGCTCATTCTCTTTTATCAGTGTCTATTTTATCCTTCAGATTCCATCTTTCTCTTTCAAGTTCTCACATTAAGGAGACAATATAATATTCGCACTTGTAGGTCTGATTTACATCACTTAAGAGTATGTTCTCTAGTTGCATCCATTTACTGACAGAAGGCTCAAATTTGTCCTGTTTGATAGCTGAGTAATGCTCCATTGTGTAAAAATACCACATCTTCCTTATCCATTCTTCAATTGATGGGCATCGGGGTTGTTTCCAGGATTTAGCAAAGAGATAACAGAACTAAACCAAACTTGCAAAGAAATTGACTTGGTAGACATTTATAGAGTGTTTCACCCAGCAACAACAGAATACACATTCTTCTCAGTTGCACGCAAGCATTCTCCACAATAGACTGTATACTACCACACAGCACACTCTTAAGTAAATGCAAAGCAAATGAAATTATCACTTGCATACTGTCTGATCACAAGGCAATAAAGCTAGAAATTATTGTCAAAAAAACTACAAAAAACACCATAAATACATGGAAATCAACAACCTCCTAAAAAAACAGTGAGTCCCAGATGAAATTAAAGAAGAAACTAAAAACAAAATTGCAATCAAATGAAAATGCAGATACAACTTACTGAAACCTGTGGGATACAATGAAAGCTGTCTTAAGAGGAAAATTGCTAGTGGTAAATTTGCACATTAGGAAAACAGAACAAGTTCAAATAAATGATCTTATGTTGCACCTCAAGCTCCTAGAAAAAGAAGAGCAAGTCAAGCCCAAAGCTTAAAAAGGAAAGAAATTATAGATTAGAGTAGAAATTAATGCATTGGAGATAAAGAAAACAATATAAAGAATAGATGAATCAAAGAGTTGGTTCTTTGAAAGAATAAATAAAGTTGATAAATCCATAGCCAACCTCAAAAAAAGGAAATAAAAAACACAAATTCATACAATAAAGAATGAAAAAGGTGAAACCACTACAGGCACTAGAGAAATTCACAAGATCATCAATACCTACTTCTAAAATCTATACTCTCACAGAGTGGAAGACACAGAGAAAATGGACAGTTTCCTAGACACATATGAAGTGCCAAAATTGAGTCAAGAGAATATATAAGCTCTGAATAACCCAATAATGAAAAATGATTGAAAATGTCATACAAAAATCTACCAAGGAAAAAAAAAGCCCAGGTGCAGATGGATTCACAGCACAATTCTACAAGAAATTTAAAGAAGATTTAATGCCATCTTTTCTCAAACTCTTCAATGAAGTTAAAAGGGACACCAGTCTCCCAAACTCATTCCTGGAGGCAAGTATTAATCTGACTCCAAAACCAGAGAAAGATTCAACTAAAAAAGAGAACCAAAAACCCAAAAAAAGTACATGTCAATATCTGTAATGAATGTAGATGCAAAAATCCTCAGTAAAACACCAGGAAACAGAATGCAGCAAATCATCAAGAAGATTATACACCATGATCAAGTGGGATTCATTCCAGTAATCAGGGGTGGCTTAACATGTAAGTCCATAAACGTAATACACATCAGTTGAGCCAAGAACAAAAACCACACGGTCATCTCAAAAGATGCAGACAAAGCTGCATCTTTTGACGAAGCTTTTGACTTTGTCAAAGCTTTTGACGAAGTTCAACACTCTTTTGTGACAAAAACCCTACAGACAATTGGAATAGATGGTCTGTACCTCAACCTGATGAAATTCATCTATGGGAAACCAACAGCCAGTAACCTATTAAATGGGTAGAAACTGAAGACCTTCACTTTAAAATCAGGAACAAGACAATGATGTCCACTGTCTCCACTCCCATTCAATATAGTTCTGGAAACATTAGCCAGAGCAATTAGACAAGAGGGAGAAATGAAAGGAATAAGGATTAGAAAAGAAGAAGTGAAATTATCATTTGCAGATGACATCATACCCTACATAGAGGACCTAAAAAACCTCACCAAGAGTCTTGCAGATTTAATCACCAAATTCAGCAACATAGCAGAATACAAAGTCAGCACCTAAAAACCAGTAGCATTTTTGTACATAAAGAATGAACACACTGAGAGAGAAATTAGGGAAACTGCACCTTTCACAATGACATCCAAGCAATCACTCTCAAAAAGGATGTAAAAGATTTATACAGTGAAAATTATGGTACTCTGAGAAAAGAGATTGAAGAGGGTTTGAGAAAATGGAAACATAGTCCATGCTCTTGGGTAGGAAGAGCCAACATTGTGAAAATGGCTGTACTCCCAAAATTTCTATACAGATTCAATGCATTCCTGATTAAAATGCATGGAACCCCCTAGCCCTGTATACCTCACAGGGCTAGAGAAAACCTTCCTCTAACTCATGTGGAACAAGAAGAGACCCAGAATATCTATTCTCTTTAGTGGGCTGAATCAACACGTACAAATATGCTTACTATTTATGAAGCAATAGAATAGATGTAATAGAACTATACTTCCTTGAACACAATATAAGTAAATGTAGCTTTGAGGGTGCCCAGTGGCATGATTGGCACCAGCTTCTAGGCCAGGCAGGGAGGTTTCGTGAAGTCTTGCACTTCCTGAGGTGGTGGCGCTAGCAGCAGTATATGACAAGGTGTCAACAGATCTGCTCTAAAAATGTTGGTGTTAGTAAGAGCATATCAATGGGATCCCGAGTGTAAGTTTCACAAACTGTTGAACATTTAATTTTCAAAAGCAGAATTCCAAGTGGACTCTTCAAAACATAAAATCAAAGATGCCCTCTGTTGGGAAGATCACTTAAATGAAATATTTGAGTCCCCAGACATGGTCAGGGCAGTGGGGTAGTGTGTGCAACTCATTTTCCTCAGGTTTTACATTTTTAGAATACAGTTTTAAACACCTCCTTTTTTCCTGTTATTTCATTTGAAAATTCCAGATGTAAATTCACCATGAGGTACAAAATGTATTTGAATAAAACATCATGCAAAGTTTCTTTTTGGTTAAAGTTATATTAGTTTTGTTACAGTTTATAAAAATTATGCCACAATAGAACAATCTTAATATTTGACTGAAATAATTAACTCATATCAAAGCATATCTCTATATATACATATATATATATACATAAATGTAGTTTATAAGTTGAAAAAAGAGCTTGAACTAGAATAATTCTAGTATAAAATGCTGATTTAAAAAAAAACTGTACATTAATATAAATATTTCAAAATCAATTTTTACTTGTCATCAAATATCCTATTTAGTTTTTTAGATTTGATAAATAACCTGTGAAGATTTTCTTTCATTCACTTGACCATCTTAACTTAAAATTTATAAACATTTGAAAATAGCACTTTGTGTCCTGTGCGATAAGACGTAAAGAGAAACAACAACCATATTTCAACTAATATCCCCTCCGGCACAGTGCCAGTAATCCCCTATCTTCTGTAATACCTCTGGTGACTGGAATCATTAATCCCATGTTTTGAAAATTATTTAAGATTGAAGGTGCCACTGTCGTACATATAGTCTCTAGAGCCCTAAGAAAAGATTTAGTGCGTTTTCAAAAGAATTTTGCAGGTAGGAGCCCAAATGGATTTTCAACTAGGCCTCAACCTTTTTGAAACCTACTGATGTTGAATAGTCTTTTACTGGTTGCCATGCCAACTGATACCAGAGGAACACTCGGCAGTGTGTTCATCCCCTAGAAAGCTTCACCAGATGTCTTCAACAAATTGCTATCAAAAGACTTTGGTCTGTCAGTCTTGTTAGGAGATAAAAATCAGGCAAAGAAACGTCCCTGCCTCCACTTCTGATAAAACCAACCCATAAAATATGTAGACTCTCTGTACTTTCACAATAAACCAGGAAAATCTTTCACCCCCACCCCGACTCTCTCTACTTCCTGTAGCAGGATTTCTAAAATATTTATGCTCTTATTTCTACATGAAGCGGAGGCCATTATGTGCTGCAGCTGACGTCGTCCGGCCGAGCAAAGGAGAAGCATCTGGCGGGCAGTGAGGAAAGACAGCAAGTTGATAAATTATTGATTTACATAAATCAACACCCTTTAAATATTGGTCTTTTAAAGAAAAAAGCTTTTATGTTCTTTCAGGTTGAAAAGTGTTAAGATGACAAATGCAGGCTGTGCAGCACCATGATTTTATATTTCTAATCAAGCAGACAGGCGCCACGCGCACGTACATAGCGCATGCTATAAGGTTGGGACTCGACTGACTAAGTTTTGTCTCTTGAATATTCAATTAGGCAAAAGATAGTATTTTTTCATGCATATTAATAATTTTAAAATATTTTTCTACTTCAGTATTCCAGGAATATTAACACATTTGCCTTAGGGCAAATGAAAATAAAATACTGTTTAAGGATTGGTTTCTTTAAAAAGAGGGGAAAAAAAAGAAATGGGGCAAACAGGGTGCGTGTGGAATATTATTTACATTCACCAATTGGCATCTGTATGTTAAAATTGTAGGTTTGCACGTGCAAACGAATCATTAACTGTCAAATTACCTGTTTGCATATGCAGTTATTCCAAGCAGCACGAAAATGGATGGCATTTGCATATACAATTGAGGCTTAGGCATTTGTGAAGACTGATTTTTAAATAGAAATTCAAAATCTTACCGCTAATTAACAAGACAAGGAATTACTAAATTGAATCCAAAATGTATTTGGGGCTACATTGTTGTATTACAGTTCAATTTCAAAGCCCAGACAAAGCACTTGAATTTGAGATTAATCAGCCAAAAATGTGTTAGTGTATTGTATTTCCAGGATCATAAGGGCTTTGTTATTTTTGGAGTGAGTGAGTGTGTCTGTATGTGTGTGTGTGTGTGTGTGTGTGTGTCACAGTCTCTTTGATGTGCTTCCATTTGTGACATGTGCCCACAGAACAATTTAGGAAGTATAAGATAAAGCTTTCATTTCTATTTTGGAATATTTTCAGGGGTTTCAGCTAATTTATTATCAAATCATCATTGTAAAATGATTTAAACTTTCCATTTTATTTATTTATTTAATTTCTGCCAGTTTTAAAGTCAGACTGCTAGATTTTTTCATTCAAGATTTCAAAACAAACAAAAAGCGTATACATTCCTGACATACTTCTTATCCAAGAACCATAAACTAGAAGTCTGGGGGGAAATATATATATATGTATCAGAATTAAAAATTTAACCTTTCTCTTTGTACTAGAGATTGAATCAGGACCTCACAGGCAGAAACTGTGCCACTGAGCTATATCCTCAACACATTATTTAAAATGCTCTTTAACCTTTTTTTTTTTTTTTTGTAATTAAAAATTTAACAGGGAGAGTATTTTGCCATTGTTTAGAAGACTAAAGATGGGGCTGGGGAGATAGCTTAGTAGAATAAGCACTTGCCTGGCAAGCGCAAGGACCTGAGTTCAATCCTGGTTCCGCCCAAAAAACAAAAAACAAAAACAACAACAACAAAAAAAAAAAAAAAGAAGAAGAAGAAGAAGACTAAAGATATAATTTCAGCCACAGAGAAGATAAATTATTACCCTGTCTCCTATGGCACCTGTCTGGCAAGCTCAAGGGCCCAGATTTGATCCCCAGTACCGCATGCTGTGTGGGCCCCTCCCCTGGTCCATGTAGCCAGACACTGAAAATGGGTGTGGGGGTGCACACTGGTAATCCCAGTGCTGGGGAGACTGAGGCAGAAATCACTGAGTCCGAACTGCAAAGCGAAACTTGTACCAAATAAATAAAAGATTAGAAAAAAGAAAATATTATACCATATTTATCAGATATAAGAGGATATTTTTAAATTCGTTTTATATCACTACTAAAATCAAGCTCTTGAAATATTGAAGTTGTTTTACAAGGAATCTTGTAAGTTGTTTACTTTGGAGAAATTGGGAAACAGAAAAAAATAAAGGCAAACAGCAGGGGTTGGATGATCAAGCTGGTCACCTTTTCACCAGCTGGAGGGAGTCTCAGAGTTGGTGTTGAAAAGTGTGTGTCAGCATTGTCCAAGATTATAATCTGAATTATACACTCACCTCAGTCTCTGGCAGGTGGAGGTCAGACTGGAGATACAAACGCAAAAAAAATACAAACTGGGTATGCGTCTACAGCCGCGAGTTCATCATTTTCCCCGGATTTCCTCATCTAGTAGTTCAAAGACTAGATTAAATGCTGGGCAACAGCAATGACTAAGGGTCTAAATCATTTAACGAATACTAACAACCTCTGAAACCCACGTTCCCCCTTCAAGATAATCTAATATATAACACCGAGGGAAACTGAGACAGGAGCACGTGTCCTTGCTCAGCCTGGGAATGATTAGTAACTTAGAAAAAGCCTGTTCAAAAAAACAGAGAGATGGTGAAGCGCGGAGCTGTGGCATAGCACGGAGACCCCACTTCACTCTATATGTAGTAATGCACATGCGCACATCACAATAGTTTATGTATATCACTCACTTGGAGTGGAATACTAATTCTTGGTGCAGTCTCTGCCATTCGTTTGACTTCTTAAGAATATTCTCTTCTTTGTGAAATCAAAACCTCAGCCTGCAAATATTTCTTACATCCCTTACAGCTATGACAATCTATGAAGAAGTTGATTCATTTAAAATAATGTATAGCTGTTGACCACTGGGAGGAATATATGCAGAGTGTTAATTATAAAAAAAAGATAACA
>NDGM011179979.1:0-10719 GCA_002564305.1 Octomys mimax | reverse complement strand
GGGGGGCGTCCCAAGGGGGTGGAAGAGGGTCTCAGGCACACTGTGCCTGGGCTGGGACCAGCAGGTCCTGCTGGCACAGGGTAGCTGGAAGCTCTCCCGCACACTCACTGGGCCTGGGCTAGGACTGGATCTGGGGTTCCCAGAAGACTCTTAGTTCAATAAGAAGGAAGAAAGGTTTGTACTAATATTCTTTAGATAAGATATCATGTCTACATCTTGGCCTCTGAATAACTACTATGAAGACAATATGCAATGTATTAATTATTGTAACTATCTTACTAACCTGTTTTGAAACTGTTTCATTGCTATTTTATCATTTTTTTCTCATTAAAATGAATAAAAAGTTTTTAAAAATTTAGCAGTCAATTAGTATTATTAATCTGATATCTCCACCTTCAGCATTGGGTTTAGTGCTCAAAATTAAGCTCACAACAGTTTCTGTTGTTTCTCAATCACTTGTGATGGATTCCTGCCTCTTTTGTCAAAGGATATACACTAAAGGTTTGGGGTTTCTGATTTGTCATAGGTTTGGGGAAGTGTGGAGGGGAAGAAACATCAGAATCACATACTTGTTGGCATCCAGTAAACTCTTTGTGTGTGCATGTCAGCAGGAGGCAACTGACATGTTGGGTCATTGTTACAATTCCGATCTAAACATCCACCCCATTCTCATGTGTATGGAATGTGGTTGGATCATAAGGGCTCTGGACGTTATAAGTGGATTCCTGCATGGATGAGCTCCGTAGCTGAATGTGCTGCCAGGAAGTGGCCCTACTTGGATGTGGGCTGGTGAGGGCAAGACCAGGAAGGATATGGCCTTCTCCCTGGCTCCTCCTGCTGTCATTGGTTCCTGGCTGCCATGGATTAAGCAACTTTTCCTCCATCATGTTCCTCTGCCATCTTTTTACTCTCTTGGAACCACAGTTGACAGTGAACTGAAGCCGTGTGCCAAAATAAACTCCTTGAACGTGTGGGGGTCAGGCATTGTGGGAAGCAATGAGGAAGTGACTAAAACAGTCATTTTTGATACTAACGTACGAATACTTTTCTAAAATGCGCTAACACTATGAGGGGTACATCTTGAGAATTCAAACTCATATTTCAGGAAATTGTCAGCAAAGGGTCATGTTAATAATTACTTAAAGCAAGATTTGCAAATCAGTGGGCCACAGGCCAAGGCCAACCTGCTGTGTTTTGTTTGAACACTACAGTGCTTTGCTTGGTATTTGCTTTTAATTGATTTTTGAGGTCATCAAGAAAGGGCAGGAGCTCTTGCTTCCAGTTTTCCCCAGAAATCCTTATTGTCCTCGGGTTACTGCCTCCTCTTAGGTGGCTACATCACCTGCCTGATCCCAAGGTCATCCAATCTGTAGCACTGCACTGAAGAACTCATTTCAACAGCAGAAGAAAATTACAATTTGAAAGAAGAGTCAGACTGCTTACAGTTCTGTAAATGTTTGTCTCTAATGCTTCTTTTCATAGGAGGTGCTAAAAGAGGAGATTGGAAGACTAAATGAATTCTTTCAAGATATAAATACTTGTCATCTTCCACTGAACCCTGCACTATGTATAAAAGGAGTTGCCTGTGATGTAAGTCTGCTTACTCAGTCCATCAGTCAAATATTTCTGCTTTGCACTGTTTGGTTCACTGTATATGTTTGAAGTGGCTTAAGCTTATAAGTTGACATTGCAATTACTTTAAGTCAAAAGTAGTTGATTCTCATCCAAACTATGTTTTCTATTTGATTAACAATATCCAATTGGGATCACGTTAGTCTCATTGTGTGGTGCATTGGTTTGGAAAAAAGTATTCATCAGTTCATTAGAAAAAGAAATAATACATTTCTCACCACACTGTTCGTTTGTTTGTTTGTTTGTTTTTTACTTATTCAAAATGATTGGTTTGGTGACCCTTTTCATAGAGCATTTTCTATTTTCCATTGAGCCAGAAAGGGATGGACCAGGTGGGAAAGTTGCTAATAATTTCATGCTTTATTTAGATCAAGTGTATAACAATGTCTCCTACACTTGTATCATCATTAGCTACATCATCTTCGTTTTGATTTGATTTGAAATTTATTGATACTCCTATGTCCATGTGTCAGATAATTTATTTTGTGACTTCACTCATGCATGGTAGGTCCTCCTGGTTGGTCAGGCACAACTTCTTGAGCCTTCTCTTCCTCATCTTCTGTCACATGGTCCCTTCTCGTTCACCATTCTTTGACTTAGACTCATTCTTTTTTCTTTGATCCTATTAAACTCTGTTATCCTCTTTCTCAAAGCCCCTCAAGTAGGGAGACACTAATAGGGAAAATGATTGATTTGTGAGATTTAATAGTGAAGAGGTTAAGCTATCATGCACGCACCCCCCAAAAAAATGATACTTAAGTGAAATTACAAGATAGACAGAAGAACAAACAATAATTAAAGGAAAATTAGATTATTAGTCTTAAAATAAAAAAGTGTTGCTAAAAGTGTGATACCATTATTCAACATCTTTGTTGCTAAAAAGATACTCTAAAAAATTCCTGATGTGATTCATAAGCATATTTTTAAATAAAAAAATAAAAATTAGGACATTAAATTCCATAAGTGAGCTATATCTAGCTAGGCTAAAATCCAAATCATCACTAATTTTGAATACTAGGATAGAAGCCAGTGCCTCATACATGCTAGGCAAATGTTCTAGTATTGAGCTACCTTCGAATCCAAGCCATCACTGATTCTTTCAAAATTATATACTGTTTTAACCATTCATAGTCTTCACCAACTACGACTAGAGACAGAAAATCAACATTTCAAAGATGTAGTGTCTTACCGCAGAAGAACCAGTTCACTGAATCCATTTGGGCTTTGTTTGTTTTGTTCTCTTGATTTTTTTTTTTTTTTTTGAGGATTTCTTTTAAGGAATAGAGTGATTTTTTTTTTCAATTAAAATTGCATTTTAGTATTGGCCTGTATGCACCCGGGGGTTGGATGCTGGTACCATGAGGACGTCCTTGGGGGCACCAGGGGAGCTGCCAGGACCTCAGCCTACTGCTGAGACTGAATAAGAAAAGCCTGTAGGTAAACATTGCACAGGACGACATGGCCAGGTGGCAGCATCCTGTATGTGGTTCATTTCAGTCTATCCTCCATTTTGCTTGTACAAAGACATGAGAAACCTCATCATTTGAACAAATGTGGCAAAGTCGCCAGTTTCAACAGAAAATTTACTATCAAATAGTACACATGGGGAAAGCCTTCAGAGTATAATGCATATTCAATACCTGGAGTACACATCTTATTCAACACCTGAGCCACTCTAGGGGAAAAGCATATAAATGTCAGTAGTTTGGGGGGGAAAAAAATTTCAATCAGAATGCTTAACTTGTTCACTATGAGCAAATTCATACCAGAGAAAGATCTTTTGAACGTAGTGTGGCAAAACCTCCTATCAGAGTAAATGTCTTAACCTGTGTCAGAGATTTCACACAGGCTGAAAGCTCTATAAATGGAATAAGCTTTGAAACTGCACTCAGAATTCACCTCATTTTACCCTGGAGCATTCACACTGCCAGAAAACCTGATAAATGCAGAATTTTGGCTAGCATGCCAGTCTCAATGTACATCAGAGACCCCATTATGGGGAGACCCTTATTCATGCAAGGATGTAGGAAAGCCACTAAAATTATGGTAGCCATTTCAGCTCACAGCTTATTGCAGACTAGAGAGTTCACACCAGAGAGAAATCCTCCAAGAATAGCCAGTGTGGAAGAAGCTTTAGTTTGAGTTCCTGCACATTAAATCCTCTATCCTGTCAGAATTGCTCAAGCCTGGCTCAATCCATTCCTAAATCATGCGTCACAAAATTAGAGAGCAAAGGTCTTAGCTTTCAGTTAAGTTTTCTTTATAGGAAGAATTCTCAACCTGGTCTCCCTGGAAACCATTGAAAACAATTTATCATTCCTTGGTTCCTTTCGAGTCACTAAGTGGTAGACCAGGTGGAATAGTTGAGAGTAACTTAATACAATCCTTCTTGGCCATGGAAAAACCGGGACCAGACATTTCATTTCTTTTTTCAACAGTTTTTAAATATATGCGAACAATGCATGCTTCTCAAGGACAGAAGGCACATCTTTGTTTTCCTGTTTCAGTTTTTAATATTCTAGTTGCTCTTCCTCACCATTCACATAAACTCATTTTGCAAGACTGTCTCGCTTCTTCCTGCCTTTGGGCTCTGGTCACTTGTCAACATCTACTCTTATTTGCTTTTCCCACCTCAAAATTATTTCTTCTCCCTATTTGCTGATTCAAATTCTTTATAATCTTCAAGATCAAGTTCACCTCTGCAAGACTTTTCTCTTTCAAATGCTTCTTCCTCTATCTTTGATAAACACCCTGGTGAATTGTTTTCAACATAATACACATGTAAATATTTTTGTACCATTTTGTGGGTTTCATGAAGGTAAATGTAGTAAGGTTTTTTCTATTAGCATATAGATAGTGGTTTACACATCTATATTGTTGATATGGCTCTCAAAAAATGCATTGCAAGTGAAAGACAAGAAATGAAACACTGAAGGCAGAGCAGTTCTGAATGATAGGATGTACAGAGTTTGAAAAGCACTAATCTTAATTCATTTCTTCTCTACAATAGGATTTCTTAATTCTATACGATGTCAATATCATACATTCCCTGATTAACTGATTTCTACTGCAGAAATTCATGCTCCACAAGCAGTCTTACCCATGAAACTATAAAAGTCAGTTTGACTCAGTAAGCAAGGGTTTGTATTTGATTCATGATTAGATTAGCTTTCTACTGACAAGTAAGTTTAAAAAAAATAGCTCTTTTGTCCTCAGTTTATACCAATTCCATGCATCTCAGAGATAGTATTGAAAATGACTTTTTCTTGGTGCCAGGGATTGAACTCAGGACCTTGCACTTGCCAGGCAGGTGCTTATGCTGCTGAACTATGCTGCTGAACTATCTTCCAGGCCCTAAACTGATCTTTCAACATGTACTGATGTCATATTTTACTAAATTGAGAACTTGAAAGCATCAAATTCCTTTCCTTTCTTTAACATTAATTTAACTCCTTACTGTCCATATGAACTCTGTAGAAACCCCAACACATAGAGCTTTTCAGCACTCAGCTGCAGGACAGTAAACATCAGGAAAAGTAGCCAATGCCACCAAACTGTGAAGATCCAAATACGAAATGTAATTGAAATAAGACAAAGAAATAGATATGGTATATTTATTCCTAAAGATACTTTTTAATAAGCAAAAAAGGAAGAAGAAATTCATTAATATTTCAGATTACCTGCTTAGGGAAAAATGTATTTGTATCCATTAGCTCCTGTGTTTGTTACCAAAATATATGAGGTAGGAGTTTTATCTCTGTTTTACAGTGAGAAATTTGCATGCTAAGTTACTTCCCTGAGGTCTTATGGCTGATAAGTTAGAGTGTCCACTTTTGAATTCAGGTCTTTTTTCTTAAAAAAAATAAATAAATAAAAAAAAAATATATATATATATATATATATATATATATATATATATATCAGTAGTTCCTACAAGTGTGCTGTAGGGCAGCAATAATGGAAAGGAAATAGCGTTTTTAACTTTATTAACCAACTAGCATAAAATTAATGCCTACACATTGCTTATCTTATTTAGACCTTAAACTTAGCACTACTGCTTATTGAGGAAAAAAATATAGTTAGAGACTTGCAACCCAGTGCATAGCTATGATAAATTAGCCACAATAAGACATTGATAATCAATAAAAATACGTAGAATGAAACAACAATAATTGAAAACAGGCATTGCAATGTAGTACTGAAAGGGCCAAACTAATAACCTGGCTGGTTCCTGAGTAACTTATAGGCAGGTAGCTCATACAGTGTGGATACACTGCATTAAAGAGTTATTCACGTACTGAGGAAGATGTGTGGGGTCATGCAAAATCACATCACACTATGCAGAATGATGTATAATTTAAATATTATGAATTATTTATTTCTGAAAGTTTTTATTTAATAGTTTTTAATCACAATCAACTGAAGGTCACTGAAAGTGCAGAAATAAACTAATGAAGAAAAACAGGCTGCTGTAAAGGCTTTGACTCATATGCTGAAATTTGCTTGTCTGCATTTAATAAACGTGGTTCATTGTTCCAAATTATTCATATGTTTGTTTACATAATAAATCCTGAAAAGAACCATGATTTCACAAAAGGTACTCTTTTTGCTTCATTTTATTCACCATTTTTGTCTTCTCTTTCTACAGGAATGCTCCTATTTCACATCCAATGCCTTGCCATTGAAGATTACTTTCATCAATGCTAATCCTATGGGCACAAACATCAGCATTATTTTTAAGGTATAGTAGCCCTCATAAAGCATCAAGTTGATTCCATAAGGAGAAGTACTGACTTATTAACAAAAGGAAACGATTGCAGCTATTTTCTTCTGGAATGTCACAGAGATTTTCCAGTTGTTCCAGATTTTGCCTTTTATAGAATTATAGTGCATGCCAAACTATAAATCAAACGTTATTTGCTCAAAGCCAGGAAACCTGTGATACAAAACTTAACAATATGTTTTCACAGATCAAAATATATGATAACTTTTGATTGTCACTGAAAGTAGAATGTGGCTTAGAACTCCAGAAGTAGAATTTTCCTTTGATCCAAATATTGAATTAGGATCAAAATTAGCTGAAATTTAAATGACATAAGTTAATTTAACATCATTTTTTTTTATCTACAAGTGCTTGCTTATCTTAGTTAATTGGATGTTTTCCCTTGCAAATAAAAAGTAAACAGAACCAGTTCAGTCTTCATCATGAATCCGTGAAAAATGCCTATGAGAATACAGTGACATTATATATTATAGAAGTAAAAGAAACAAATTATTTTAAAAACTGTAATAAAATTAAGAATTTGCCAATCATCTCTTTATTTTCTCAATTATTTAATAAGATCTCAAAGTGAATCTCTGTAAACTCTGATTCTATTTTTGAGGATGAGGCTTAATATATCCTTTTTTACTTTGGTGTAACCAAAAGCCTTGCTTTATGCTTTACTACTATATTTCGTGTGTGATTGTGTGTGTGTGTGTGTGTGTGTGTGTGTGTGTGTGTGTGTGTGTGTATTTAGTCCAGGGTCTACAAGGTCTATAGGGTCTCACTACTAGATCGGACTCGTAGTGATCCACCTGTGTTCAGCCTCTCAAGAGCTGGGATTACAGGCACGTGCCACCACGCTCAGCCTCAATCACCACCATCTCAGCTCACCTAGAGGGTGGGGCCAGCAAGACAGGCCCGGGGATAGAACCCCAGGCCCCTGCACCGGCTTGCAGGACTTCAAATCAGCTGAGCTGTTTGGCTGGCCCCTTACTACTATATTTCATGAAGGGAGAAAAAAACCCACAAAATCTTACCTATGCAGAGTTTTTCATGCTTCATTTATGAAATGTTTTTAAAACCAAACTGTTTATTTGTTTAAAAGTATAGAACAATCCTTCTTGCTTGGAATATTGCATTTTTTTCCATCACCTCTGGTAGCTAAAGTACTTCTTTATCTTTTCTTATTTTTATCAAAGACAGTTTTCTCTGAAAAGTGCCTCCAAAATAGGAGAAATCACTGACTCACAGTGTCTGCTGAGTCATATGTACGCTATATATATACTTCTAGTTAAGAACTTCTGGTGCTCTAACTGCATATCAGTGGAGAAATTGTTATCACACCAGATAATCTTCACATAGGAAGAGATCCTTGTTGGTTGAGGACATCTGTTCAGCTTCTCTTCTCTCTCCTTTTGGTCTAAGACATTTTATATGGACACTATTGAAAGACTATCAGGAACAACACTGCAAGTAGTACTTCTAATTCCAGGGTTGCAAGTTGGGCCATCACTTAAGAGGAAGTTTTTATATATTTTTTTTGATTGTCTGTTTGAAACATAAGGTATTCTTAGTTCTATTACAAGTGAAACCATCCTAAGTCAGGCTGGAAATTTACACAAGAAATGACATATCATATTTGAATGGTTTGAATGGAATTCAAGGAGAAACCAGAGTTTATGATTTTGTTTTGAACAGGCTGGAGATGATCTTCGCCAAGATATGCTTGTTCTACAGATTATCCAAGTAATAGACAACATTTGGCTACAGGAGGGCCTCAATATGCAAATGGTCATTTATAGATGTCTATCTACGGGGAAAAACCAAGGTCAGTATTGATTTTTCAATGTATTTTTAAATATTATTATTATTATTATTATTAATGTATTTGGTACAGGGTCTAGCTACGCCCCTGAGACTCATAGTGATCCTCCCATTTTCAGTCTCCCCAGCACTGGGATTATAAGCATGCACCATTGCACCTGGACTCAGTCGCTGCCTCAGCATGCCCAGGGGGAGGCTGACACCAGGGACTGAACCCCGGTCTGCTGCTCTTGCCTAAGCAGGCACTTAGTTTGCTGAGCTATCTCACCAGCCCTGGTCAGTATAGATTAAAAAGTGAATTGACTTGTGTTACTTATCCCGCACATTCACTGGTAAACTTCCTACTGTGTGAATTTCAAAGTATAAATTCAAAAGCCCAAAACACTACACCAATTCTTCTCTTCAAAAAAAAATCCAAACAGAGAAGGAAAGAAATGTACATAAATCTTAAGCTTTTAGAAATTAAATAGGGCATTCGCAACCCAAGCATTAACTATATTGTTCTTTCATGTGTGTTCCTAAGTAGTTACATTAATCACTGTTTTCTTCTCGTTTTTAAAAATAATATAGATGCTTCTCAATTTACAGTGGAGTCACATCTCAATAAGCCCATCACCAGTTGAAAATATGAGTCAAAATGCATTTATCTAACCTACTGAACATGAAAGCACTGCAGCAGAGTACAGTGACTAGGAGCATCGTACACCTTTATGATCACGTGGTTCACACAAGAACACCATATGTAATATTGTTAGACAAGGAAGAGATCAGACTCTAACATTCCAAGTGCACTTTCTGGGACTACCTATGGCTTTCGTGTCATTGCATATTTGAAAACTCTAAGTGAAACCGTTGCTAAGTTGGGGACCACCTGTAATGGAAATGCTCAACCACTTAAAATATACAGTTGTTGGCTAGTAACAGAAATTTTACATATTCTCAAATGTGTAAAATGTTATGAAAATTCTAAATGCTTTGTAGGCCTGCCTTTAATTTCTAGAAGACTGCTGAGTAGGTATACTGCAGGAAAAGACATCCACACTCTGCCCTTTCTGAGTTCTTACTGTTAGACTCAGTACCCCTGCTCATTGTGAGTTGAGAAGTTAGGTGCAAATCTTGAAGCACCTCCCAGCTAGTTCAAAGTGCAAGTTGGTATGTCACAATAGCTCCTCTGTAAAATGCCATCTGATCATTTTTGTTCTGATAGTCAGGCTTTTAATCCCATGCCAAGTGTCTCACGTGTAGGCCCTCTCTAAAGTTCCCCATGAAAATGTGTTTTATTATTGCTACCAGGCACTTCTTACTCAATGTGTTCTGCCTTTCTTTTTCTCATCTACAATCCTGATTCTCCCATAGCCTAATTTGCTGAAAAAGTAAGACTAAAGTGCAATGAGCCAGGCTGAACTTGACTTAACGTAGGTCACCTTTTCCTCCAAAACTGAATAAATCCCTGATCCCAACCTTTCAATTCCATCCACTTCTGTGTATAATCACAGAGTGTAACTGAGTTAAAAAATTTTATTTAATAAAAGAACTTAATGAAAATAACTATAGGCTAATCCAAAGCTGCAGATCTCATAAGAGAAGTTATTTTTCTCTACCAAAAACCTTCTATGGTGTGTAGGATTTTAGAGGGCCTTATTACACTGACAGAGCGCTTCAAGAAAATAAAGATCATTAAATGTCATCTCTAAAAGACTAGGGTTGCATTTTTAATCATGCTCCAAGACTTACTAGATATATACTGTTAAAAAAAAGTTTCAACTTTTTAAAACTCAACCATCTCTGTATTCATAGCTCTGCTTGTATCTCTGGCTCCTCTGGGTATTTAAATTGGCAACTCTTATAATTGTACTGGCATAAAAATCAGCCACTCTAGATTTTAATTTATTTCAATGATTTTATTTATCACAATATGCATTGAGGGTTGTTTGGGGACTTCCATCCTAGGAGAGTTTTAAGTATTTATCTTGAGTTGTTTTTCTGTGTAGACTAAAAATCAGAGTGATTAAGAATATTAAATGTTAATAATTTTAGGGGTACAGTAAAAAAAGACTTGATGGATGTAGATCCATTCTGAAAAAGATCTTACTTATGTTCAACCAATATAGGCTACCTTATGAAAATAGATTTTTGTAGTTTATCTTTAATATTGACTGAGAATCAAGAGGCAAGTGACTCCATAGCTGTGTACTGCAGAGTTTTCTGTCCATTTCCAGAAATGTTACATTTAACTGTGAAGCTTTTGTTAACCTGAACATTGATTTTTATAATATATTTGGAATGTTTGTTATGGAAAATATATTTGGCTCACTGCAGGCAGGAATGTGTTTGTTATATAAACTTCAGTGTTTTCCATTAAACTCAGAAACACGACAAATGGCTCAGTCTTCTATTGTCTTGGTGCTGTCTCTATAAGACCAGGGAGGTTGGCTCTCCTTCATGGTCTTAGAAAAATATATTCAGAGCTACTTCTGGTAGATATGATTAAAATCTAA
>NDGM011179973.1:0-11913 GCA_002564305.1 Octomys mimax | reverse complement strand
TTCTCAATGAACTAAGAGAAAGTAGCTGTGTATCTATCCTAACTCTCTTGTGTATACATATATATTTTTTTTCTTCTTTTGTTTTTACAACAAAACTGTCCTTTACTTACACTTTTGTGAAGTTAGTAACACATGACACTAGGTTTCCTAGCGACTAATGGTCAACCTTAACCAGAAAGGATGTTCATCTCAGGAGGGAGTAGCTTGTTTGCCTTAGACACTGAGCCAACTCCCACCTACACATGTTTGATAGATTTCCTAGATTCATGGCTCCCAACATATCCCCCTTTTTCACTTTGTTTTGTCAGAGATGGGTGTTTCACTGAAGTTAGAGAAGCTGTATTTGGAGAAGTCCTTTTTCACATTTGGAGACAGTCTGAAGATTGTAGGTCTTGAATTCAGCAAAATAACCTGATATAGTCCAATAGTCCAGAATAGTAGTGGGTCATCAGCAGAACTGGCAATTGTCAAAAGTTGTTGACTTGAGTCTTTTATAGCTCAGCATATTAATATGGTAATGCTTTTTATACCTTGTGGTTATACTTTTATGCTGGATGATTAAGACCAAGTTAAAACAAGACCTCTATAAGTAAAAATGTAACTTATTTACACATTCCAGAAAATAAAGATAAATGTGTCATCTAATTTTACTCCAAAAAGGCTATATTCTTTGTCTATTAGACACATATCTGTGTCCAAATCCAGTTTGTTTCACAAATCTTAGTGACTTGGGACAGTTACTTTATCTCTTTGAGTTTCATTTGCATCATCTGTAATATGGGTCTAATGTTGCAAAGATCAAATCAAATACTAGAAATAATAATGAGAAATTTTAAAAGTGCTTGTCACAGATAAAGTTATCTGTATTTTTTTCTCTCCTCCAAATTTTTTCTCACACTTCTATGTTATTTGTTATTTGCTTTAAGATCTATATCTGGACCAAATATTTCTCAATCAATACTTGATTGGGAAGTCTCCTGGACACTATCACATTTGCTCGAGGTACCCCAAGTCCAGTGTTCTTCATATGAAAGGTTTTACATCCTGTCTTCATTTCTCAGGTATCTACTAAGACATGAAATCTATGAATCATACTCTTCAAATACCATTTCCTTTCATCTTTCCCTCTTGGCTAATCCTTTAGTTTAAAAATGGATTGCCCCCCAAATACTCAGTGACTGAGGTCTTGATCTCCAAAGCAGCAATGTTCAGAACTGGCTTAGAAGGGACTGGATGATCGAGTGGCTTAATCTGTTGATGAGATCCTAAACTCATGGCATTTTTGAAAGGTGATGGGAAAAAAAGGGCAGGGCCCAGACAACAGGAGTGAACTGTGAATGTGTGCCCTTGAGAGTTACATCCAGTCCCAGTCTCTTTCTGCTTGTCCCTTCCCCTGTTGCTCCCTCCATGTCAGAAGGAGATCTGCAGCTCTTCCACCACAACACTAAAGTAGTGGAGACTTAGGCTTGTGGTAACAAGCACCAAGGCTTCTTTCCTTTCAGCTGTTTCCCTCAAGTATTTGATCATGGTGACGAAAAGCTAACTACCATGGCTGCTGTCCTCACTCAGAACTCCTTAGCCTTCTAGATCTCCAAAAATGCTTCCTTCACTGTAATACTCAACCCTTGCCCAGCCCATGCTATTCTCAGGATCTATTTCCAACGAGGGCTACATTTGTACAGTATAAACACAGCAATGTTACTCCTCTGATTGAATACATTTTATTAAAATCTTCATTATTTGAGGTCGAATGGAATGTCCATTGGATGTTTTTCAAACCTATTAGAGGCTCTGGGCCTCTAATTCATTCTTTTTATTGTACCTAGAAGATGACTTCACCCCTAATCTGCCTCTTGAATTTCTAACTATATTCAAAACTATTTCAAGTCCTCTATAGAGACAGTTTGGATAATCCTGAGGTAGAATTATTCTTTGTAGGATCTTAAACATTCCAAGACTACAGTATGGAGACATAGGAAAGAGCTACTTATGCAAGGAGATCATACCAATAAATATGATGCAGGAACTTGGAAAACAACACCTGCTTCTTAGTCTTTTTATTTTTCCAGAATCTGCTGCAGAGTAGGGATTGGTATTTAAAGAAAAAAGATGAATGGCAGAATGAATGAATGAATGAATGAACTTGGTCCCTTTCTGTCTTGCTATTGGCAAGCTAAAAACATATTTACTCTCATTCTACTTTTACTTATGTGTTTGAAGGCTGCTAGGTATTCCAATAGTAATGAGTTTGGCTCCTGTCCACTTGTTCATTAAGATAGAGTAGGCTTCCTGCCAAACCTGATTTTAATCTTAAAAATTCTTTGTGTTTAGAATAAACTTTTGCCCTCTTTCCTAGCCAGAAAAAATTCGGTCATTTTGCTTTCATTTTGAAGAAGAATCGCGCTATTATTTTTTACATATAAAGATTTCAAAACTCTAAAGATCTTACTAAAACTTAGATTGTAGTCCTCTAAGTGGATTTACTAGCAGAATCATCCTCAAATAGATACTAACACAATAGTGCAGTTGTCTTTCTTAGGAATCAAAAAAAAATTAATTTTTGTCAGATACACAACAGATTGATATACATACTATGCCTAATGACCTGAAAAATGCAGTGGAACTGCCAAATTACTTACAATGCTACATACATTTACTGAGGAAAAGTTACACATCTCCAAGCCACATTTTTCATCATTTTTCACTAATTTAAGCAATATCCACAACTGTACAAAGTGTTGCCTTCATTTCTTTCATTGAAACATTTACATGTCAGAAGTTGAAGCTATTTCTTGCAAACTTGATCTTTATTAAATATATCTGATTTTTGTTCTGCAGGCTTGAGAAAGGTCAAATTAATTTCATCATAGTTTCACTTTCTGCTGGCATCTGTTATGCAGCATGGCACTGCTGTTATAAATAAGGCTTCCATCTAAGTAACAACATGGTGTCTTAAATTATATTCAATGCCATAAAAGATTCCAACTCCCATTCTAATCAGGCACTATGGCTCTGGCATGTCACATACGGCCTATTTTGAATTTTTTTTCTAATATGTATTTATCATGCAAAGAATTCTGCAACAGAAGTTGATTTACAAGAAATACATTCAAAGCATAGCACAAAAATCATACATGCACTAAAGAAATAAAGAAATTACAGGAATGAACTAGTTTGAATATATGCATGCACATATGTATAAACTTTTCATTTATAAAGGTTTTTTTCAGCTGTCTGTGCTTATCTACTGTAACCCATTTTCTTTGCCTAAAACCATGAGCCAGTGAAACCAAATGAAATGTCAAAATATTTTGTGAGTGGGATACGAATGACACAGATGCAAAGATAAGTGCATATAATCAGAAAAATCTCAAATAGTGTATCAGATGTGGGAAGGCTGCTATGAACATGGAAAAGAAGGAGAAAGAGGCGCAAGAGTTCCCGGTAGATTTTGGAAGTTTTTCTGGACTCATATTTGCTTTTCCTGTCATAGATGTATTCTTTATGTATTACATTTTACTAAAGGGCTATCGTACTAATTTAGATTAAATAATTAACTTTGCCATATTCATCACATAGAAATTTAAACTCTTTACAACACTTCTACACATTCTAAATTTTGAGGAGATTAACTTGGGTGTTTTCAATATCAAAACAATGTTTGAAAGTAATGAAAAATTTTAATGTTTCCATTTCACCATATTTAACTCAATGTCTAGATCAGAAAAATGAAAGCTCCAACCTTCAGGTGTTTGGCTCTAGGCCCTACCTTATTCAGATACATAATTATTGATAGATGAATGCAACCATTATAGCAGTAAACATTTTATATTGATTATTCTTTCAAAACCTTTTATTTTCTCACATTTTTATTAGTGATTATACAGATTAATGAGTTCCATTGTGGAACATAATTACATGCACACAACATGCTTTAATTATTGCCCCACAACCACTCCATTCTAACTCACCCTCTAGTTTGCCACGTATTTGGTGGTGAGGGATTAGTATGTATAACATGTTATTGAAATTTTTCAGCTTCTATTTTAGTAAGTGTCACACAGCAAATTTAGTGACATTATATTATTTTGCCTTTGACTAAAGACAACAGTAATTTATGGGTGTTTAAAGTTTCTAAAGCATTATTATTATTAATGCATTCAAAGATTATTGTAAGGAATGACTTCCTAGACATAGTTACCAAATACCTATCTCTTAATTAGCAGTTTAATCAATAAACACATAAGCACTGAAATATTCAATGCGAAATGTGTAGAAATGTTTAAATAGAGACTAAATTTTGCAGGATCTATTTGCCTAAGAAAAAAATCAGAAGCAACAAAAAGTATTAGAAGAATGAAAAAATTGAATAATATGCACTTTGGCTCACAAATAAACATAATACAAATTTTCCTTAAAACTACAATATCCATATTAATACCATCCCCCATCACAGTGGGGCCAAGCTATAACAACACTTTGACAAAAAGTTCAAAAACGATTTCATGCTTTTCTTGAGTAATTTCAATCTGAGTGAAGATAAAAATCATCAACTTCATGATGGCAAATTAATTACAGCATTAGTTAATTTGCCTGGACATGCCCCTTATCATCTTATTTATTTATGAAGTGAAGTAGAAGGAGATACAAATGAAGAGGAAACACCATTAAAATGTTGCACAATAACATTCATTTTGATGGGTGAAACTCAGAGACCAGAAAAACCTGAGCACATATGTAAATATTATCTGAGAACTTCCAGAGCAGTAAGACATGCTTCCACTCTACCACCATCTCTATCCTATGAACATTGTATCTGTTTTTGAGGTAAGAATTTGATTGCACCAAGAAAATGAGATTCTTTAAGAATATGATGTGGCTCAGAGTTAAATTAGTTTCCTAGAAGGAAACTTTTTCATACTGTTGGGTACTTTTAGCCTTTCTCAATTATTGTCACGCCCAACAGACACTATAAACCAGAGAAGGTAATTTTCACTGCCACTTGGCCAAAGCCTCACATAATTTGCTGCAACTACCAAAGCTTTCATCTCCTCCTAATAATGGGGCCTTAATCCTGCCTTTTTCAGGGACAGTGGAAGTTATTTATGATTCCTAAAGCACCACTTCAAAGAAGATCCTGGAGAAATAAAAAACCTTGAAAAGCACTCGCATTCCACTTACCTGACTCTATGCAGGCCTTCTCTACCAAGTTCCAGAGGAATCTGCAGTTTGCAGCTTAGAATATTTTTCAATTAGTTTTGTTGTTGTTGTTGTTCAGCCTTCTCAGAAATGTATTTTTCTACTGGTATACAAACTTAAAGCACCAAATATAATGTTGTCCCCAAAATGACAAGTGTGTGTATGAATTTTGAATCAAAGGAAGAATAATAGTAAGACTATAAATTCAAAGATTGGACTTTAAGTTAATAATGTGTGAAACACAGCCAAAAAATGTGCTATGAAATGCTTGGAACCTCAGTCCATGATCAATTTAAAAAATTAGTTTCACTCTTGACTTCACCCTTCCCATTTCAAAGCACATTTTCTTTTAGTCATAATTGGGACCTCTTCTTCCTACAAAAGGCCCAGCTCCAGGAGGCCAGCATGGAACCCAGATATAGAGAAATGAATGGAATTTCTCATTCATCAAGCTTCATACTGACATTCATTTTCCTCCATTATTTCAACAGATGGTGTAATTTATTGAACCCATTATCATATACGGCAGAGTTTAAGAGTACAGATTCTTTCAGATCTTGGATCTAAACTCCAGCATCAAATATTGAGGCAACCCTAGGACAATTGCTCACTTCTCTTCATGCAGCTACCCTTGAGCTAGCCAGCATGCCACTTTTTGAAACTTAGCGAATGACCTCTTCTGTGCAAATGTGCCCCCATATATGTTAGCTAGCGGAGTAGGGCCTGGATCTCCTGGAAAAACTTCACTGAAAGTGTTACATTAGACACAGAGCTTGAAAAAAGGGAAGGGATTAAAGGAGAGCCATCTGAAAGAGAGAGAGAAGTGAACAAGCCAAAGCCTGAACAAAAATCAGGGCTGTGAACACAGTGCACAGAAAAGGGCCTCATAAAGAATGTAGAAGAAAAAGTCAGGTACAGGTTCCAGAGGAAATCTGAGTAATTGTTTGTATTTATATTTTAAGGGAAAGGTGAAAGCTTTAAGAGACTTTAATAAAATTTGCATTAAACAATCATAACTATCTCATAGGAAAAACCTGAACAAAGGCCAGAATGGAAGAAGTCATAAGCAGCGATGGCAGAGAACATAGAGGTGAGTCTAGAATGGAACCCATGAGGATGAAAACTCTCCCTAGGACCAGAATGACAGGCATTCTGAGCACAGGGATGCATTTTAGAAGTATATATTGCTCTTGGTTTAGTCTGTGGGGTAACAAAAGGCTCAGCAGAGAAGAGAGAATAAAAGAATTATAAGTGACTTCTAAATGTTAAAAATTTTACTGGGCAGACGACAACACCAAAAATATTAACATTTCCTTCTTGGGAAAAGAATGATGCTCAAAATTGTGTTCAGTTAAAAATGCGTTTTTTCAACATGGGCCTGTGTTGGATCCTTAGGGTGTGTGCCTCTGGCTTCTGGCCTCTTCCAGGATGTAGACTCTCTGGGGAGCCTGGTTCAGCCTTGAAAGGAGGATCTCACAGTGATTCTTCATTTCAATCTGATCAAGGGCAGGATCAGGCTTCAAGGAGGTGAGATTCACAGACTTTGCTCTATTTCAACAAGAAAAAAACTTCTTGCTTCATGTTTTCAACTCATCATTTTCTTTTTCCTCTTCACTCTGTAGGGCTCAAAAGAATTTCAGAATCAGGAAATACAGTTAAGTCCTGCACTGTGCCTTTCAATGTACTACCTAGAAGCAGGGAAGCCTAGCCTCTGTTTCATATGTCTATTACCACTGGACTGGGGAGAGAAGAAATGAGGAAAACATCAGAAAAGGAAAAAGTTTACTACCTCAAAAATAATTGAGCTCTTCCATAATTTTATTTCTTAAATTTCAGCAATTAGTATATATTGCCTACATAATAAAATGATAGTATTCTGAATACTTGAGAGCATTTTATATTCCTAAGGCTTTATATGCGGTGACAAGCATTTTTTTTTCTCATAAACACAGCTACATACATGTAGGCACTCTCCTAAATGTAGCAAGGATTGTGTGGCTAGGAATCAGTGCTTTTGTCTACCAAGTAAATGAAGAGTGGAACTGGCTAGTAGGAGAGTAGAAAGAATTCAAATGTAAACTGAGGAGGATGAACTTGTTAATACATTTACAAAAATTAGGTGACAATTCAAAATGTTTTAGTTCCTCATATTTTAAACCTGAATTTTTTACATTTAAAACTGAAATTATAAATCAGAAATTGTAAAAAACATCACTTACTTGTTCAGTCTTGATACTATACAATAAAGGTTGCAAAGGGATTTAATGGCCATTCTGCTTTAACCATACATTAACAGGTAAATGTCATAGTGCAGTATCTTTTTCAGAGGATTTCCTGATATTTATAATGAGATAGAAATTATTTCAAGGAGCTTCTTATGTTGCTGAATATAATAGCATTTGATAAACTTATTTGAGAGAGATAATGAAGATGGCAGAATTCTCTGCCAAATTCTGTGGCCAGCTCTTATATTTAGCTATAGAACTTCTTAACTTCAAAATTCTAATTCTGAATGCACAGAGCTAGTTTGGGAAATGGACTTCATAAATGGGCTTCCAAGTCAGACTTTGTAGATTTAGAGAAGTGGAGTTAGCATTCTCATCTTGGTAACTTGATATTTTATGGGGTCCCTGTTGAAGCTGATAATGTAGGCATTAATAACTCAATACCCACATAATTTGTCCCCTTCTCTGACTTTGTTTGAGCTATGTAAAGACTTGAATAAAACTTAGTGGGTCTTCACTGAATCCTTTTTCTTGTCTACGAAACCAAATTTTTCTCCCTTAAATTATCCACTCAAAGTGATTTCACCAAAATCAGCCAGCAGTTATATGCTTATAGCACTTCATTTTCTCTCTAAGATGCCTTAAAATATTATCTGATGCACTAACTCTACCTTATTATTTAATAGGCATGGTGAGTGAGCAAATATATTTCCCCTCATATTCCCATGTTTACCATCTAGAGAAAGATGTGAAAAATATGAAAACATCAAGTGGCACACAGAAAACATACTTGGTCTTAAGAGACAATACGAACAAAGAATTTGAGCTGATTTAAGATGTCAAGAAACATTTCTCTGAAGAAATAGTGTTTTTATTTTGCTAATGGAAACCTTGATGTTAAAGAGCTGTGAATACATACACACAGCATGAACAGTTATAAAATAATGAAATTCAAGCACTATGACACTCAACTTGACTTTGTTAGGCACTACTTAATTAATAAAAATAATTGTAATGTTTTTTAATTAATAAGAAATTTTGTGGCTATGTATGCTTTTGGTCAACTTAATAGCTCTAAGTGTCTTTCATTTATCTCTAAGAAAAGATGAGAAGGAGATGGAACATTTAAAGAGATAATATTTGAAAGGTTTACAACAGAGCTTAGAGGTTTAGATGAATACACATAGTGTGCTTCTTTCCCCTCTGTAGAACAGATACTCAGTGTTCTGGTTTGTGTCCAGCTGTCCCTTCAAAGCCTCATGTAGTCGCTGGGATAGTTTCTAAATTTTGTGATTAATTCATGATCTAGTGCTGGGATTATGGGTGTGAGTGCTGCACCCACTCTGGGGTGTGTAATCTGCATTACAAGGTAAGGAGGGAAGAGAGGCTTGCTAGTTACCACAGCTGCTACTCCTACTTTTGTTCTTTGCTGTCTTCTACAACCATGCTGCCTTCTGCTGTGTGCTACTCTGCCTTATATCCAGGTGCATATGAACTGAAACCTCCACTATCTGTGAACTAAATAAAGCTTCCCTTCCTTAATTTTGAGTGTCAGGTACTTTTGTCCCAGAAATAAGAGAAAAGTAACAAAGACACTCATTCATTCATTTATCCAAATATTCATTGAACTCCTATAAGGTACTAATCTCCCATAAGGAAGAAATTAGTATTTCATTTTACAATTCTCAGGGGAGAATGGTTGCTTGATTCTGCACATATCAGTCCCACTGACACATATCCATGCCTTCTCATGTTTTTGCTTTAATAGGACAGGCTTAAACATTATTGGTAAGGTTGATATGGCAAATCACAAAAAGGAAAGTTTGAGACATTGATCATTATTTCTGAGCATAAAAACATAGCAATAACTGAAATATTGATCCTTTAAATTTTGGGGGTATGATGACCCCTTGGAGATATTACTATGGACAACTAAATTGTCATACTTAAAAAAACTTACTTGTGTTTTATTTTGAGCTTCACTTAAACTGTTCTCAATATAGTTACTCCTGAATTACTTGGTTAGATATTTGTAGGCCTGAATTTTATATAGACTTGGTTGAAAATAAGATGTTTTTGGTAAATTTTTAAATAAATGCTATAAATTACTTTATATTGTTTTCATTTAATTTTTTAATTGAGATGTTTTCTAGTCTTTTAAGCCTTCTTAAATGAAGTAATACTGGGGAAGAGAAGGTATCCTAATCCATGTTTATCAAACAGATTGTTCTTGAAGAAGAGCTCACACTAGGGAAGGTTGAGCTCTACCAGCTCTAAAAAGAGAAATTTTAGAAGGTTAAAAGCAACATCTGAAATTTCACTTTAAATTCATGATGTTCCAAAATAAATTTGTGTAAAGTATATTTGCCTGTTTTCAAAAATAATTACACATGGATGTGTACCTGTATAGATTTTTCCCAGTGTTCCTACAAATATAACGCACTGTTATGATCTAATGCCTGTCAAGTGCAAGGTCCTGAGTTTAATCCTTGGTACCACCAAATAAATAAATAAATAAATAAATAAATAAATAGGATCTGTCACCATTCTCTTGATCTGAACAACTAATTTGAAGACAACAATATGATTGCATAACAACCATTGTTGAATTCCTATTATTTTGTTTAGCAAAATTATGTATCATTTCTAATTCTTTTGTTTACTTCTTTTTTTTCTCTTTAAACTATATACTTCGAAGCTTCCTTATTTCATTTTTGTTTCTAAAGGCAAAAGAGGAGGAGGTTAAGACAACTGAGCAGCGGAGTAGCATGTGACCTGTCCACCCTCATGTAAGCATGGTGACAGAAGCCCTTTGGATCAAAAGCTTCCACGTGCCTTTCTGTTTGTTCTACTCAAACAATCTCCAGATGGAGTGTGGGCATCTCAGGAAGTTCATTCAGTGATTCATACTGGTGTGGGAAAAATTTTCAAAAATTCTTTTTAAAGGACATTTTAAAATTAAGGTGTAATTTGTATCCATAGAAATGCACTGTGCTAAGTGTACAGTCTGATTAGTTTTGACAAGTGCTTGTACTTGTGTAACCCACACAGCTCCCAAGGTGTCAGTTATCTCCATCACTTCTGAGAGTTCCCCTTGCCCTTTCACAGTCAAATGGAGCCCCCTCTAGGAAACACTTTCCTAAACTCTAGTCCCACAGATTGGTTTGCTCTTCAATTAAAGCTCAAACAAACTCACTGATCCTGAATATGTGAGTATCTTGCATTTTTTTCTATAACAACATGTTTCTGAGAGTCTGCTGAAGCTATACATATTATATTTTTGTATAGTATATCTCAACTTATTCATATGTCCAAGAAATCTACATGTGTGTGTAAATCTACCATTTTGTTGTTTGATTTTAGTTTAATCCATGCTATTTGTTCTTCTGTTTTCTCTTGTAGATCCTTCTGTGAAAGAACAATGTACTCTGTCATTTTTTGACTTTCTAAAATTTTAAAATAATTGCACATTTAGAAAAAGTTAAAAAATGAAAGTAGGTTCTGTGTCTGTAACTTAACTTGTTCCAATGAGAAAAGAGTTAAGTAATTCTTTAAAAGAGTGTAATGATCACTGAGTCAACACTGGTATAATCCACCAAGTTTATTTAGAGTTTACCAGGTTTTTGAAAAATCTTTTATTTATTTACTTGGTACAGGGTCTCACTATGTAGCTCAGACTCAGAGCAATGCTTCTCAATCTCCCCAACACTGAGATTGGAGCCAGCATAGCATGCGGTAGAGGGGATCAAATCAGAGGCCTAACCCTTGCCAGGCAAGCACATAGATGACTGATCTATCTCCCCAGTTCCAGAGATTATCATTTTTATTTGTACTTATTTGTGTGTTTCTGTTTGTGTACAGCCATGCAACATTATGATAGGAGGATGAACATAACCAACCACATTCCATGTATACATAAAACTGTTCTACCACCACAAAGGTGTCAACACCTTCCGTACAATCACACACATTCTCTTTTTCCTCTAACCATAACTCTCACAAATACAGCTGTGTTCTTCACCACTAAAATGTTGCCATTTCACAATTTGTATATAAATTATATACAATGAATTATTATCTCTTTAGGTTGAATTATTATCTTTTACTATAAATTTCTTTAACAAAAGTCATCTTCATCAAAGAGTTGTATTTCACTATACAGAGGTACCACAAGGAAGTTTTTTTAGCCATTCACTCCTGGAAGCACATTTGAAGTTTTAAACTATTGTGAATAAAGATACTATGAGCATTCATTTATAGGTTTTTAAGTAGATGTGTTTTTATTTGTATGAGATAAATGCCAAGAGCACAATTAATGAGTTTTCTGGAAAGTTCATATTTTACCAAAAATCCTAAAACTATTTTCCATATGAATCAGTCATTATGGATTCATACCAGCAATGTATACAAAATAAAATTTTTCTACCCTTGGTAATATTTGCTTGTAAAGATTTTTTAAACAAAGTTACTTCTTCAAGTAGGTGTAATT
>NDGM011179971.1:0-32448 GCA_002564305.1 Octomys mimax | reverse complement strand
TATATATATATATATATATATACACAAATTTATCCTCCAGGAGATTAATGATTAAAACAGAAGACTTAAAAACAATTTGCAATGAAAGATAAGATTAAGGGCTGGTCAAATAGCTCAGCAGATTAAAGTACCTGCAAGCAGATGCAGGGGCCAGGGTTTCAATCCCAGGGTCTTCCATGCTGGCCCCACCCTTGGGGCTCGCTGAGACAGCAAGTGAGACTGGGTGTGACGGTGCAAGCCTGTAATCCCAGCTCTTGAGAGGCTGTAAGCAGGAGGATCACTGTGAGTCCAATCTAGTAATGAGACCCTGAATACCCTGTAGACCCTTCCCTAAAATAAAAAAAAGATAAGATTTTAAGATACCTATCAAACTTTTTTACCATGGGGAGGTCTGAGAGATATCTGTGGAGCAGGGGGTGGGTTGGGCCACAGCTCCTGGAAGACTTCCTTCTTTGCCCTTGGTGTCTCCCCAACTGCAGCTGAACATGTGTTATTACAGTATTACAGTGAAGAGAGGCCAGGCCCTGCACTGCCTGGCTGCCCGCATGTCTGGCACAGTCTCCACAACCTCAGGTCTGTTACAGTCCAGAGCCACGCTCTCCTCCCACTTCTCCACACATCTGGTGTCCAGGCACTCTCCGTTTCTCACTTTCTAGAATTTTGGTGAACAAGTAGAAAGACCCAGAATTTACTCTCCTCCTACTTCTATTGCCTTTATCTTTTTTATAGGTCATTCTAAAACAAAAACTTCCAGAAATTCCATTTTCACACATTACTGACAGATACTTTTAAGACATGAAAAATTTCCTTCAGGTTGGACGGCATAGACTACTTCAACTCAGTTATGTATTGTGTTTCACTTTTCTCTAATTTCATCAATCCCAGCTCTGCTTACTTCTGCCTACCTTTCTCCTTCACATTTTATTTCCATGCAGTTTCTACTCATTCTTTCATTCATGTTTTTCCAGCACATTTCATTGTCCAAGTACCAGATATCAGCAAATACTTCTATTCTTTATTTCATCCCATCTCTCTTTAGCCTTTGACAACATTAACTATTTTGGGTCCTTGTGGACTAAGTCAATAAATACGATACCAGTAATAGGATATTAGAGGAAAAAGACACAGAGACCACTGGACCACCACCCTGGAGGGTACAGAAGGAAGAAGCATGACTTGCCAGACACCTCCAGCTCCAGCCAGTGGAGGACACCCTCTGCCTGGCGCTCCAAAGCACCTGGTATCTCAGCTTGGTGCTCCACACTGCTCTCTCATGTGACCATTATGCAGGCCTGACCTGGGGCCACCCCAGATGTGAATGAGCTGGAGAATGTTCAAGGAGATAGAGCTGTCATTTCCGTCTCCCTGGCCTCCTCTGCCTCCTAAGGACCTCCATCCTCAGACTGGCTTTTCCTAATTGTGATAACTAAGAGTTAATATTAAGGGAGACACTTAAAATTATCAGGAAAAAGACTTTTAGAAATGTTTTGCTGCTTGATAAGGAAATTTTACTGCTCAGAGTTAAAGACTTAGGATGGGAAAGAGAATTGTTAGTTATATAGGGATATTCATTCTCGAGTGTCTTTTACTTAAAGCTATGCATTGTCCTTTGTATGAATGTCTAGTCAACTCTTAAGTCTGCTTGGGATAAGTATGCTGAATCTTCACACTTGGAGAAGCTCACCTGATGGACAGTGTAGCTGAAATGTCACAAAGCAGCTGAGCATGGTAGTGTGGGCCTGTAATCCCAGCACTCTGAAAGGCTGATGCAGGAAGACTGTAGGTCTGAGCACAGCCTGGACAACAGTGGCTTAGAAAGACTGTTTCAAATTTTTAAAAAAGCCTGGGAATATAACTCAGTGTGAAGGCCCTGGGATCAGCCCCCAGTAGCACACATATCTACCTACACACAAAAAGAAAACAAGGAAGAAAAGGAAAAGACAAGGGCAACCTTCGGATATGACTGTTTCTCAATTCAGGGAATATTTTTTCACTATAACCAATGGCCAAGGAAGCCGGGTGCCTAGAGTTTACTTGCTGAGTCCTTGAGGCCTGGAGAGGGCTCCTTACACAGATGGAGAGTTGGTGTGGAGTCCACCATGAGCAGGACATCGTGGGCCCTAAGCCTGCATGATAAGAAGCCCAGCGCCCTGGACACACAGGACACGGATACACAGGACTCAGAGAACACACAAGCTTATATGGTGCCCTCGTGATTTAGAAGCAGCCCAAGGAGATTCTTTCTTTTTCTATCTCACCAGTCTTTTACTAATAGACTTTAAATATTATAATAGCCTAATCCCTGCTGTCCTTAAGCTTTTTCTTTCTTCCCTTTTTAAATTTAATTTTTATAGGGCAGCCAAGGGCTAGATTGTCTTTGTTAAATTGAAGGAGATAATGCATGTGGAAAATGCTTTGCAAATTATAAAACACCACACAAATGTTACTCATTATTATTGTCATTTATTAACAAATGCTGATTCTCATTAGGAAGAGTTTGGCGAGCCTGTCTCCCACTTAGCCACCCTCAGAATCTATGCTGTTATTTTATGATGCAGAATAAGTCAGAAACAGAAAGAAAGTAATAAACTTTTATATACCGCAGCTACTGAAACAAAAGGACCTCCATTTAAAGGTTCGCTCAGCAAGTATTTATGAAATGACTATTATTTGTAATACAGCGATGAAATAAATTGTTCCTTAGCATTATGTAGAAAGGAAGATGGTTTTTAAAATTAAACAAAATCATGATGACAAATTGTGTTCAATGCTAAGAAAAAATGAACAGAGTGTAAGGACAGGATGCAACAGCAGGCCTTGATTAGACCAGGAGAGGGGCTCAAAGCCTAGTCCAGCGCCTAGCATTGCTACTGTGTGTGTTAGGTGCACAGTCATTGAGTAAACGAATAAGTAATCAATGAGTTAATTAATGGTCTGTCTGAATGAGTGACATAGAAGCTGAGAACTGAAAGTAGGAGCTACCCAGGAGAAAGCTTGAGGCCTTTAAAGAATGGAGAAGGGCCAGTGCTCATGGTGAGCAAGCAGGAAAGTGACACGAGAGCCCAGCGACAGAGTCAGTGAGCCAAGCACAGCCCTGAAGGCCCAGAGAGGAGCGTGCTACCACCGGAAGGCTGGCCCGGGTGCTCCGCCCAAGAGAAACTCAAGCGTGCGGGAGGGTCGCGAGTGCTGCCGGAAGTGTCAGTACGTCGTCGGCGTACGCGCCAGATGTCCTGGGCTTAGAGTGGAAAGGCTTTGGATGATACATTGGGAGGAGACAGAGAAGTGTAAATTGACCTCAAAGTTCTGCCTTCGGTGCTGGGTGGTTGAACCCGAGGATGGTGCCGGAGTGCGGAGGTGACCAGTGAGAGCAAAAAAGCGTCCAGGTCTGCAAAGTAAGAAATGTTTATTATCACATGAGCAAAGTGGTCCACAAAGCGTGACCAGGAGAAGTACCCAAACCACGACGTAGACGGTGAGCAAAACTAGTAACAGAGCCGTGCTGATGCAGTATGTCAGGCCGGTCTTCCAAAAAGCCAGGCGGGAGCATTCCTCCGCCAAGTGTAAATAGCAGGGTGTGGCACGGGCTCTTCTCCAAACCAAGGAGGCTGGAAATATAGAAGCACCTTTTCATTCCCTGGAGGAGGATGAGGTCCAAATTTCCTAGTTCATTTTACTTTTAATTGACAGGTAGAAATTGCACCTGTCAGCGGGGTCGTTGTGATGCTTCCATTCCCGCACACCTTCTGTAATGGTCAAATCCACCACTTTAAACGTGCTATTTCTTAATGACTAGAACATTCAAAATCTCTCCTAGCAATTTTGAAAACACAATATTGCTAACAACAGTTATCCTCCTTCAGTAGAACAAGGGAACTCAGTCCTCACAACCACAGCTCTGCACCCTTTGAGCAGCCTCACCACCTTTCCAGCTCCCTCCCCGCTCCTAGGCCGCTGGTAACCACTGGTAGCTTCATCAAGCTATTTATTTTCTGTACCATCCATTGTATTGTTCTTATACTTCTTCTGATAGCATTTTGGAGACCACCTCAATCATGCAATCATAATCATTTCTTAAATCGTAGTATATTACACAGAATATAAGAATTCCATCTTCACCTCTGCAGCTGCACGGCTCAGAGCCATGCAGCACCCTCAGCAGTGCATCCAGCACCAGTGCCCAGCCTGTCTCCAGAGCTCTTCGCACCTTGCCAAATGCAAACCGAGCACCCACTCCACGATACGTCTCCATTTCCACGCTTCTCTGATAATAGTCTTCTAAACTCAGGTTTAGTATCTTTAATTGCTTTAGAAAGTAAGTTCTTCTGCCTTGGGCTGAGGCAAATTAGGCACTAAGCAGGGAGAGAGGCCCCAGCAGACTCCGTCCTTCTTAAGCAGCTGCTTTCCCTGGGGACTTGTTGTCAGAAGCAGGCAGGCAGCAGGCAGGTGGTGACAGAACCCAAATGACACTGAAACCAGGAGGGAGACCAGCTTCTTCTGTGGCTTTCTCTCACTATCAAAGGGCTCCTTATCACACCTTCTGCTCCGAAACTTTGGTATTTCTAAATGTTTTGTTTTAGCAGCTTTATTGAGATATAATTCCCACAAAACAAAATTCACCAATTTAATTTCACAACACAATGGCTTTAGTAGAGGAGCAAAGTTTGCAGCCCTTACCCCAATCAATGTGAGAACATCTTCATCTCTCCAAACAGAAACCCTGTACCCACCGCAGGCACATTCCCTGCCTTTCCCCCCATCTTACTTCACTTTCTGCCTAGCCCCAGGCAATCACAGATCTGTTTTCATTGTGGATTTGCTTATCCTGGATGTGCATATAAATAGAATCACACCCTATATGGACTTCTGTGGCAAAGTGTTTTTATTTTAACAGAAGAATGCTTTGCCTTTTACTAAGATTTTCCTTATCAAGCAGTAGTAAACAATAGCACTGACCCCAAATCACAGCCAGGCAAGGTGGGAGACTGGCAGTGGGAGGGACTGTCAGAAACTTCTTTAGGTCTTACGCTCCCCTGGGGAAAGGGGACCAGGGCTTCAGGACCAACCTCTGTGGCATCACTTTCTGAAAGCATAAGGCTTTTCCTCCTGGCCCTGAGGAGTCCTCAGGGCTCAGCGCTCCAGGTATAGGGAAGCCTATAGCCTCCAAGCATTTCAGGTCAGAGGGGGACCTGGGGAAGGGACACAGGCTGAAGCTGAGAAATGAGACTGGAGCAGGACAGCCCCCTGAGTGGCTCACCTGCTGAAACTGGAAGCGCATCCCATTCAACATCCCTTGCCGGCATTCTAGCCATTCTTCCAGACAGTAATTCTTTCCTTTGGGCAAATCATAAGCTCTCCTTCCATGTGTTTACTGCTTTCATTTACAAAGCTTTCTGGCACACACTGCCTTGGCAATATCTTTCATTCTATTAGCTTTGATCGAGCACTATCCATCTGTCTCCTTGTAACCAGGGTGTAAGAAAAGAGGGGCTTTGCCTCATTGGTGCTCCCAGACCACTTCTTTCTTACCTCTAGTATAGCATCTGTGGCCTTTTCATTATGACTATTTGTTTACACAATCTATTTGCCCCTTCTGACTATAGAATACCCCCGCACACTTCAGGGCACATAGTGAGTGGGCAATAAAGGACAAGTAGCCCCAGTTTTCAGGAAAAGGCCAGGACTTAAACATACAAAGTGGTTTTCCAGTAGACACCACTTAGTGAATCTTACGTGTCTACACCTAAAAGGCCTCCAGCCTCACACTGGTACTTATGAATATCTGTTCAGATTTTTGCAGTTTACAAAGGACAAGCGACCCTCGTAAGAGCATTATAAGGTAGGTACGATGCCTTAGAGCTCAGCAAACAGGGAAACAGGCTCAGAGACACCAGGTTACTTATAGACAAAACCAGCCTAAAACAGGGCTTTGCAGAGCTATACGTCAATGTCAGTTCTGTCCCTTCTGGCTGATTATTTAACTGTTTGAGCCACAGTTACTTCATCTCTAAACCGTGCTGTCAAAGTTACTTTGAGAGGCTTCTGGGATTTACAGATAAGTAAGCACACTGCTTGGCTCATACTAAAACACTGAGCAGAACGTGACTATTATTGCCAATTTGAAGTTTGAAGCCTAAAGTCACATCCACATTTTCTAACCAAGTGAAGTCTGAAGCCCATTGGTGCTGTATTCATATATATGAGTAGTTTGGGAGGGAGAATGCCTTAAAATATCACAAAAGATGAGTGTTAGGGAGATGATGAAAGACAGCAGAAAACTGCACCTAGAAGCTAGAGGTCACGCAGATCAGTTTTACCTACTGACCCATCTTCCTGGGGCCTTTAGGGGGCGATAGAGGGGTTCTGGGGCAGCTGAGGCACGGTGATGCGCCCCAGCACAGCCACACCCCGTGTACATGCTCTAGCTTGGAGGCCCTGCGGGTCAGGACATGGCCCAGCGTCAGCCTCCTCTCTGCTCCCTCTGTGCACTCTGCCCAGGGGAGGTGCATTTGCAAGCTCACACACTTCCCTGAAGCCAAGTGGGTGGGTTTCCAGGTAAGTTCTGACTCTGAAAAGCGAGAGCAGCTACTTAAATTGGACGCATCAACACTGGCCCTACGTGCTGCCCCTTTTGCAATGTTGGGGAAAGGAGAGCTTGGAAGATGAAATGTTACCTCCTGCCCTGGCCACCCTAGGCAGGAATGGCCTAGTCACTCTGCAGTCACTTGGTGTTTATGGGAATATCGTACGCAGTCCTGTCAGCTTTCCCTAACCATTATAATGCAGTTACCACAGATAATGCTTTCCTGGTGCAATATGTTATCACGATTTTAACAACCTGACATCCGATCCGCTCATATTATCACTTAAATGAATCCATTAAGCAGCTAAAGGCTTCCAGGAGTTGGATGCAAGAGTATCAGATGGGCAAACCAGACCATGTCGAAGGTGGCCGACCTCCTCAGCTGGACAAAGGGTCCTGCCCTACCTGAGGCTCACTCGGCCAGCTCGCCCAAGGACTTGTGAAATTGTGTTTTTCCGGGGCTGAATAGGACCCTGAGCTCTGAGCAAAAGAAGAGGCGTCTGCCTTATTATACTCTTCTTTAATGTAGAAAAGAAATGTTGGTGCCTACAAGCAGGGGGATGAGATGTAATCAAATCACAGCTCCAGCGACAGAACTGAGCAGCTAAGTCAGAGGGAATAATCAGAGGCTTGAGATTGTGCTTGGAATTACCAATTGCCTGTGGAGTTTGCTCTCAAGGGTACTAAGAGCATCACGGAACAAACGATATACAAGGTTTACAAACTCTTGGCTCCTCTAGTCTTTTACTTTATTTGCCTTTATTTACTTTTTAAAATTTTATCCCCATTTTATAGATGATCAAAGGAATACTTTCATCAAATCAGACTCAGGACTGATGGAGAAGTAAATAAAACAACATGTTCAAATGCCTGGCATTTGGTAAGCCCTCCCCACTTATTACTTTCTGTTATGTGAAGATATTCCTCGATGCAAAGGAGTGTCTGTCCCTTGTTTCTCCAACAACCTGGGATTAATCTATGAATCTCACACCAAGTCAGTGATCTGATTTCTGTGAGACCCCTGGCATAGATGCTGTGATAGACTATAACTTTCTGAGTCCATTTTCAGGGAATGCCATACTAAGGAAAGGAAGGACAGAGTGTGGAATAAAGCACAGATGCAAGTAAAACTCCATCTAGGCACATAATTTAATTTCAGGAGAGCGGAATCCCATTTACCATAAACCAGCAAATAAATTGCAGAAGTCTGTCTGGGCCAGAGCACAGTAGGTTGTCCCAAGATCTTGGGAGGTTTGGATCAGGGACGATTTTGAAGCTTAAAATCAGAGATGGAAAGTCTGTCCTTTGGTGGGACAACACAAACTTTCAGAATCCACTTTGGCAACTTGAGAGGAGAGGACCTACTGACCCCAGGAGCACGAGGGAGAGGAGCCGGGGGGTAAAGGGGGGACTTGGAGCAGGTCATGCTGAGCGAGGAGAGCCCAGAGCCCAGAGCGTGCAGGCGTGTGCTGAGAGTAGAAACCTGCTCCCTCATGAAAGTGGTAGAGGAGTCCAGGCATCAGGCTCCTGACAGCTATGGGCAGTTTTGCCTCCAGTCCTCCATGACTGGAACTGTCCACACTGGAACTGCTCGCAGCATTCTGCATTTGGGCAGCCATTCACGGACTTCATGCTTGGAGTGTGGAGCCCACTGCTAAAGATATGTGGGATCATGCTGGGGGTGAGGCTCACTCTCTATTCAGAGTGGCCTCTGTCCCTCCTGCCCCTCCTCCACTTTCTTTCTTTGCCTCAACAGTGACCGGGCCTGCCTTTCCCTACCTTCTCCCAAAGCTGCCAGAGTCTATCAGATTTCTTCCGTAGCACCTGACCTGTCCACTTCCCCCACAGGAGCATCTCTATCAGGTCCTTTAGCCTTCTGTAGCCTCAAACTATTTCCAACCTTTTACCAACACTGGAAATTCCAGAGGATTTAATTTCTCCTCATCTTGACCACTCTTACATGCTTTTTAACTTTCCTTCTATATCTTCCTATTTCTTATAAGGCCAGAGGGGAGAAAAGAGGAGAGCTGGTGGAAGTTAAAGGGCAACACAACAAACTATATCTACTTTATGTCTCATGACACTAATAAGATGCAAATGACATTCACCTGCCTGTGAGTAGGCTTGGAAAGCCAGCCTAGAGCGGAGTTAACCTCCAGTTGGAGCAGCATGCAGAATACTGAAGAAAAGCAGGATCTGAAGCACTTGGCCCAGTGCAGGATGTTGAACTCATAGGGCTCATGCTTCTCCTTCCAGGCAAAATTCCAAATTCATAGTCCTGCATTTGGTGTAGACGGGAGGCCTGTTGGGGAGCCCCAGACAGAAAGGGGCTGTGGGGGAGAGTAATATCCCTGCTCCTGGACCAAGTCTGCCCTAGGGAACCCTGGAAAGGATTCTGCCCCCTCGGTGACTAACGGGGTAAAAAAGGGCACTTCCTTAACTCTGCAGCCAGTGCTATCACATAAATTGAAACAGACAGAATTACCATTGATACAAATTAAAAACAAATAAAAAGGGTACACAGAGCTGATTCTGAGAGTTCAAACTCCATTACCAGCTGATTTACTGAGCAGTGACCTGTGATTGTTGGGGGAGAGAGGCGGAGGGAGGAGTCCCCGTGAATCCCATCAGCCCCACTGCCCCTGGCACACCAGTCAATAAGCTATTTAATTTAATGGGAAATGGTATTGACCAGCTGGGGAATGCGACTCACAAAACAGGCAGCTGCACAGAGCAGATAAAGTCTTCAACCCGGCTTCATTCTCGGGGTGTCCACCCCTTGGCATCTCCTCTGTCAGAATAGGAGGAGGGATCTGTGAGATTTTAGGGTGTTGGGGTTCCCAAAGGTCAGTGCTTAGGAGGGATTATCAACAGTGAGAGATGGAGTTCATAAAAGGTAGATTGGCAGGGAGATTGGTAAGAAAATGGGAAACAGATCCTCCAAACCAAGGACAGTACAACCTAAGACCTTTCTGAGTGAGGGCAGCCAGCTAGGGGAAGTCACAGCGGAGGGGACCTGTCAGTTCATCCAGGAGAATGGAACTATAGTTTGTTTTACTCTATTTCATGGGAGCAGGGAGGGACCCATTGAGCATAGAATCTGAAGCACTCTTTGCCTACAACAGAATCAAAGCTAAGAAAACAAGTGCCAACCACACCCTAACAAGAGCAACAGTGGAGAAGCAGGGGACACGTTTGGGAAATGGATTGAGTGTGTAGTAAGTCAGAGCTAGAAAGAGCCTAGTTCCACATCCCCATCACTACACACACACACACACACACACACACACACACACTCCACACTTTTGAGGGAGTCAGACTCAGAAAAGTGACCAATAAAAGGTAAGAGATATCCATGAGGCACCAAGACCATCCCACTCCAGCCAATCTCAGTGAAGTCCCTCCTGCTCTGAAGAAGGAGTTGATGCAAGAGTGTGGACCATGCCTAGCCCCAAGCATATACTGTGGAATCTGAGGCAGAAACACAAACAGCCGAGTTTTACAAAATAAGGAGGAAACAGCTAATCAGCAGAGTTGTCTTCTAGACTAACTTACTTATCAGAGAAGTAGAGAGTTTATATGTGGGCTAAGTATTGTTTTATGTGTTTTGTAAACATTTGTTGCTCATTCTTCAAGACAACTCTATCTTGAAGACAAGTGTACTTCTATGCTCATTTGCACAGGTGTGGACACTGAGGCCCAGAGCAAATGAGTAACTTTCTCAGGGCTGGCCCAGCTCAGAAGCAGAAGGGCCACAGCATGCAGGCAGCCAGATTCCAGAGTGTGCTATGTGCTCCCCCTTACAGCGATGCTCACCACCACCATCAGGCATGCAGCAAGCACAGGCAGTGGCATTTTCTGAATGGCAGCCAGGCTCTGAAGTACAAAAACCAGAACCAAAGGCAAAAAGAGCTGAAAGACATGGAGGAGGCGGTGGATAGACCCAGGACAGTGCAAATTGCATCTTCTCAGGCACATGCAGGCAGAAGCATGCCACAGGTGGCAACAAGAAAGGACAGTCTGTGTGGCACCAGGCAGAAGGAAGGTGAGTGGAGTGGGCGGCAGTCAACTGATGAAGACTGGGCCTTTCTCAAAGACAGCTCACGTGTCCAGCATCAGTTAAAAAGGAGCACAGCTGGGTTTGGTGGCTGCAGGACACATTTGGCTCTTTCTTAATGGATTCAGCATGTAGGGCTTGGGATGAGTGTCAGAGCCACGTGGTTGATACTAAAATGGTGATTACACCCATGATGGCTGTAGTCACTTTATGAATCCTGACAAGAAAACCACTGATCTCTCACATCTAGGAAGCGCCAGAATCAAAGCTCAAATTTCAGTCTGTCTGTCTCCAAGGCCTGTTTTCTAACTCCTGTGATTGCCCTCCTCATCCGCTGTCATGGAATCCATACCCATCCATGGTGCAACCTCATATGTTAGCTTCTTACTAGTGAGGAGATTGTTTCGTCTCTAGATAATTCACTGTCCTCATCAATTAAACAGAGACCACTTTTACTGTTGTGAGGATTTAATTATTTAAATGCATTCTTTCATTAACAGATCTATCTTGCAACTCCTTTGTACTATGCATTGTTCTAGGCTTTAAGAATACAACAACACATTGGCCTGACGGGAAATAGTCACTGGTACCTGACCTGTGCAGTTGCCCAGACTCCTCTGTCCTGTGGAGCTTTGCATAGTAGAATGAATGCTCTAATGTTGCCATTAGGAAATTTTTAATGATTGAGTCTTATTTGAACTGTTAAATGAGGCCTGATGGAGCAGAGGAGCAGATGGGGGAGCTTGGAGTATCAGCTTCACTTTTGGTCTTGCCTCTGCAAAACAGGTGAAGACTGTACCCCCAGGGCTCAGGGCCACCATCTGCCTCTTCTGTAATGGAGATCTGGGTTGGATACACAGTATTGGAGCATTTTGTAGCAGAGCATGGCATTGGCCACCCTCCCTCTGGGCTGGCACTGCTGTGGCCTCTGAGACAGCTGAGCAGGTGGCCTCTCCTCCACCCTGCTCCAGGGAATGAGTTCATCCTGCCACAAAGCTGAAGTTCACACAGGAGCCGTCCATCTGCTATGGGTAGAGGTGGTTGGCGTGAAGGAGGAGACACCATGATGGACTTCAATCCCTGCAGAGCACAACACCTCAGGCCAGCTCTGGCAACCACTGGGCCAGGGCCCTCAAGTGCCTGCGATATAGGACTGGCATCTGGATACTGGGGCAAGTCTGCAGCCAAGCCCTGAGAGAGTCTGTGCTGCAAGGGAAACCGTGAACAGCAGGTAAAGGAAACAGCCAAGGAAAAAAGATGCATGTAACATTACTGCAAAGAGAACCTTTTTCTTGCCTTTTGAATAAGGGCCCTGCATTTTCATTTGGCGCTGGGCCCCTGTATTCATTTTCCAGAACTACTACAGCTATATCTCACAGGCTGCATGGCTTTCTCATTGTGCTAGAGGCCAGAGGTTCACAACCAGGGTGTTAGCAGGGNGGCTTACCATTGGCCACTTCCTCTCTATGTTCGCAAGTTGTTTTTCTTCTGTGTGACCGAATCATTGGTGTCTCTTTGTGGGAGTGGATGCCCTCCTTATGAGGACACCAGTCAGACTGGATTAGCACCACTCTAATGACCTGACTTGAAAAGGAACCCATCAATAAAGATGTTCGGACTATAGTCACATTTTGTGGTACTGAGGTCGAGGACATCAATATATGAACATGAGAGTAACGTAGTTCAGCCCGCAGCAACCCCTCAAATTATGCAATGGGCATTGCATTGAAGCAAAAAAGACTATTTTTGTAGAGCTTGCATTCATGAGCAAGCAGATAGAAATTGAATGGGTAATAAATCAATGGTTGTGCTATGCAGAACAATAGCACAGGATAAAAAGGATAGAGAGAGAGAGAGGGACAGGGCATTGTTATGTAAGATGACCAGAAAAACACTTCAGATGAACAGCATTTAAACAGAGATCAAAGAAATTCAGGAAATGAGGAAGGTGAACATGTAGATGGAGCAAAAGGATAGAGCTATTAGAACAACACGGGGAGCATAGTGAGTCATCAGTGCTTGGTGGCCGCAGAAGCGGTGTTCTTACCTTCCCTAAGTGGTGTCAGGCCACCCCCACCCAGGCCATGCCCCTGCTGCCCTCCTGACCACTGTGGAGTCTACTCCAGAGATGCCATGGGTTGTCACCATGCAGACCAGCCTTGGCTTTCTCTGTCACAGACAGCAGAATCCCACCTCACACAGAATGTAAGACCTAGCTTCATATATCCATCTCCTGGCTTCTGCGGCACAAAGTCTAGGCTCATGGCTGTTTATGTTACACTTCCCCAAATGACAGAGAAACCCCTTCCGCCAGCACCTTAGATCATGGAGCTCTCACAGATATTCTTTAAGTGGAGTCTGCCTTCCTCCTCACACAGGAAGCTGCTGCTCTCCACCTGCTTTGAGCAGAGCTTTCTGGGACTTGGGTAGAGCGGTGGAGCATTTTCTCATTCACAGGTCAGGGAATAGCAGTGCAGAGTCTAGCCAGTCCCAGCTGTGTCTGAGAGCTTCTGTGATCCCCCCACGCCATGTTCTAGCAGCCTAAAGAGTCCCTCTAGATGAATTTCTATAGCAACAGAAAGTTGTGCTCTGAATGTCAGTTGCCTCTCACTAGCTGATAAAGTAGGGTCTCTGGGCAATACGGCTGGAGATAATTCAGAAGAGAGGAACATGTGAAGTGAGTTTGAAGCCAGGAAACATGTGGAGTATGGAGAGTTTCTCCCAAAGGGCAGAGGTGTGCCAGAGGAAGAGAGAAAATCAGGTGCTAACATAGGACAAGAAGTGGGGTCCAGAAGAGGAGCCTGGCACCGGGCATGGGGGCTTACCTGGGGGGCTTCTCCCAACATTGTGTTTTGTCATTTTTCTCATACTCACCAGATGGCTTGCTGATTATCAGAAAGGCTAAATAATTGACTGGAATGCAATTATGGTAGCAAAGAAAGAGGGCATGAGCGCTTGTGCACCTTCCCCATGCACACGGGCGTGGAAGCAGGAGGCACAGACTCATGTTCACTCGCTGGGGCCTTTTTCCCCTGATCCTGGCCAGCAACTGGACTTCTGTCAACTTCTGTCTCTCCACAATAGAAACCTAATAACCACCCTGCCTCCACCAAGCCCACTATGAGACTCAAATAAGAAAATAACTATAGTTTGCAAATGGTAAAACATTAAACCAGCATTTTCCATAATGCTCTCTGTAGAACATTAATTCCATGGGATGTTAAGAAGATGTTTCAAGTTAAAAAAAAATAAATAAAGTTAAAAGATTTTTTTTTTATAATTGTGAGGTTTGTGAATATCTTCCTACTACTAAATTGACTGTAGAGTCCTTTATTGCCGAGTATCTTGCATGACTAAAGTTCCCAGAACACACTTTGAGGAATGTTTCCCCAGAGAAATAGAAGCAATGACTCATACTGTGCTGGCTGCTATATGACTAACAGTCAGAAGAGAGGGAGAACTAGGAAGGGACCCCGGGACTTGTTGCTCCTGGGGCGAATCTAAGGCAAAACAAAATTTAAGCACTCAGCACCCTCTTAGAAAGCACAGACCACATGTTGTGATCGAATTGTGTCCTCCCAAAACTACCAATAATTCACACTGACTTTATTTGGAACTAGAGTCCTTTATAGAGGTAATCAAGTTAAAATGAGATTGTTAGGGTTGGTCCTAATCCAATATAACTAGTAACCCTGTAAAAAGGGAAATTTGGACACAGTAAAAGGAGAATGCTATATAAAAATACTGGTAGACATCAGAGAGGTACATCTAAAAGCCAAAGAAAGTCAAAGATAGATAGCTAACTAGATTTGAGATTAAACAGATTCTCTCTTACAATCCAAAGAGGGACCAGTCCACCTGGGTACAGTGGTGCACACTGGTCATCCCAGAACTCTATGAGACTGAGACAGGTGGACTGTGAGTTTGAACCCACCTGGACAACTGAGCAACTTAAGGTCTTTTTTGTGGAAAAATAAAAATACTTTTTAAAAAGCTGAGGATGTACTTCAGTATAAAGTCCCTGAATTCAATCTCCTGTACAAAAACAAAACAAAAACAAAAACAAAGCAAAACAAAACTCTCATCACTCTAATCTTGGACTTCTGACTTTCGGAACTGAGATACTGTTCCTGTGTGTGTGCTACCAAGATTGTAGAATGGCATTACAGAAGCCATGCCAAATCCCCTAGAAGCATCAGGGTCTACAAGGATAGAGCAAGCTGCAATGCACAAGCTGGGCTCTAATTTAATAAGATCAGAAGACAGTTCTATAATGCCCATACAGATGCTCCTCCTTAGCAACTGAGGCTGGGTCTTCTGTACATTAAATATTCAGAACAAAGAAATGGTCAAAGGAAACTGCAACTTGTTGACTTTGTTTTTACTTACAAACTCTTACATGCAGTACTGTAAGATACAGCAATTTAAAACTAGGGTTCTGTGAACAAAAATTATGGTCACTGTATAAACAAGGTATACTCTCCAAAACAAGATATCAAGGCTTCATAAACATGATGTCCAGACCCCTACCCAAAAAAGACAAGTCGATAGGGTGGTTAAGTCAGAACTGTCATTAAACAGGCCAGCCGTTAAATGAAGAGCACCTGCATTTTATCTCTTGAACGCAAAGTGAGCTGTATTTGAAAAACGAAGGAAGTCTAAAGATGTCCTGCCTTGCTGAGGACCATCTACCTCCACAGAGAGGAGGATGAAGGGATATATACATGCAGTAGCGAAGATCTTTCCTCCTCTTCAAAATAACACACCCTCTCAGACTACAGCTGACGTACAGCTGAGTGTGTCAATGGCACAAGCACTCCTCTAGGTCCAGGCGAAAAAGTGATCAAGGCGCCCAGCGCCTGGCACACCAGGGCTGTCTGAGGAGGGTCAGATGGCCCCGCAGCGCAGAGGGTCATGCTTGTTTCTTGCAGGGATGCATCACAAAAATTCCAGTTCGTTTTAACCAATCAGCCTTCCAAGAATTCCAAGGCTTAGCCTAAATGCTATTTGACAAGGCAGTTTTAAAATTGGTTTTGTTCTAGGATAATCAATTCTCACAAATATTTAAATGACATATTAGTACTCTTCTCTGGAACCTTTGGCAGGGTGAAATATTTGTCCTCTGCTGTGACATGTGTCTGTGCCAATAGTGCCAGTTCAGAATCTTTATCTTGCATTTCCTGCCTCATGATTTTAGTCATTAGCACTCTGCTATTTATTTCTAAATTCTAATATATTATGTGATGCAAATGCACTCTTTTTCATAAACTCTGACAAATGGAAAAATAATGTGGACAGCATAGCAGCTTCCACTTTGCTCAGGCTTCTAGAAACTTCCAGAGTACATTAAGTCTTCAGCATCAATGAATTATTAGAATGTTGCTTCTTCTATTTTTTTATTTTTGTCGTTATATTTCTATGTTTAGAGGTTCACTTTATTATTATTTCTTTGAGCACATCTTAGATCTTTTTCCTGAACTCCAAAATCCAAACATCCAGCTGCCTATTTTGAGTCTCTGCCTGGATATCCACAAGACCTTCGGCCCAAACCAACCTTCAGCACAATGCCTCTGCCTTTCCTTAACAGCGTACAAATTGTTCGGCAAATCCGTCTTGATGAGCATCATCTTCCTACACCATACATTTCAGATAACTTTAGATGATTTCTGCTCTTTACCTACCTATGCTTGAGCCCTTCTATTAACTTTGACTATTTGTCAAACCATTTTGCCACAGTCCATGTACTGAATTTATTTTGCTTCATGTCTTGCTGAATTCCTGCAACACCCTCAGATGTTTCTCTTCCTCTCATTCATTCTCTCTTTTAAAATTTTTATTTATTTATTCATTTTGTACAAGGTCTTACTACGCAGCTCAGACTCATAGTGATCTTCCTATCTCAGCCTTCTCAGCACTGGAATTACAGGCATGCACCACCATGCCAGGGTTCTGGGGCTGGCACGACCTGCACTTACTGGGAATCAGACTAGGGACCTTGCGCTTGCCAGGCAGGTGCTTAGACCAGTAAGCGATCTCCCCAGCCCCTGACTCATTCTTTTGAAAATAAAATAAAATTAACAGTTTTCTCAGTCTGTTTCTGCTACTGTAACAAAATACCTTAGACCAGGCAATTCTCAGAAATATATTAATTGATCAGAAATTCACTGTCCATGGTTCTGAAGACTGGAAGTCTAGGATCAAAGTGCCTGTAGACCTGGTGTCTGAGCATAGGTCTCTGCTTCCAAGATGGAACTTTATTGTTGTGTCCTTACATGGTGGCAGGGGTTGAAGAGAAAAATGGCACACATATGCTCACTTAAGTCTTTTTATGAGGACACTAATCACATTCCAAAGCCCTATCTCTTACTACATGATATATCCCAATCATAGCATCTGTGATAGTGCTTACTATAAAATCCCATGCAGACTTGTTTTGGTGGTGACAATAGCTTAGGTCTCCTCCATGTGATGCACATGGGTATCTCCCAGTGTCACCTCTATCATCTCTCAAAGTGAGCACGGTCCCCATGTTCACTTCTATGGCCCACGCACTCATTTTCAAGGGCTCCTTTTTTCATTTTCTTGAGATCATAATGTAAGTTTCAACACTGGGCTTACCTTCAGTTCCACAGTGGAAATCAATCTGGAACACATGCTATCTCCGATCCTCATTCTTCTGGATCGGTGGCACTACCATCAAATATTGCAACAACTTTGACTCGACCAGAAATAATCATCGTCTTCCCAAAACAAAATGTCAGAGACAAAATAAACCACAAGCCTTTGAACATGCTGTTCTTTTTTCCTTGATTGACTTCTAGAAACCCAATTCATCTGGAGCTGATCACTCTTGGAGGCTCGGCTTGGGTGTCTCCTCTTCCTTGGACAGGACCTCACTTTCGCTGTCACTCCCTGGCACTTCTAGAGCCGTCTTGCCTGTGTGCTTCCAGTTCACCTTACACCTAGCTCTGCTGTGTTCTATCTCACTGCATGGCGCAGCACATTACGCTGTCTGTACCTCGCACTGTCACTATCGGTAAATTGTATGGTTCTTGAAAGCTGACCTAGCTTACACCCATTCTACCACCAGAATCTAGAACAATAGCTATCACACAGATGAACTTTACAAGTTTGTCTAGGAGGTGAACTAATGACAGCCTTCCTAGCAACCTAGGGGTTACAATAGGTGACCTAAAAATGATAGCCTGTAAAATACAAGGTCACACCAAGTACAGCAGATCATAATTACTACTAATTACATGACTGCGAAGTTGTTTGTGTCTATGAATATCACACAACACTTATTATGTACTCCCCTCCTATATAAACACACATAATTAATTGAACTTTGCTATCAAACTTTTATATAGCAAAGCCTTAGAGGTACCCAGCCAGGGACTACAGAAGCACATTCTCTGACTCTAAAACACTTGTACCTAGATACACAATAAGACACTTTTACAAACAGTGAAACTAATGCACAGAACAACTTTTCCAGGGTTGTTTAGGGAATAAGTGAGATCGAGATGCACACATGGAACCTCTGGCTCCATCTTCACACCACTTTCCACTCCTGTGAGCTGTGAGACTTTGAAGGAAAACCTAGCAGTGATCTCAGAATGCTAGCATGAGAAGGCCCGGGGCGGCCCGAGCACTAGGCAGAAAGACCTCGTGGGAGAGTTAGGGTTGAACTGGCCTGAAAGCATTAGCTGTCCACAAAGAATAAGAAAAAGAAAGGCACACTCCTGGGTAGGAGAGTGAGACCCCTATCTCGATGAGGAGCGGAAAGCAGGAAAAAGTAAAAGGAAGAAGAGAATTGATTATTCAGGGACAGCAATTGTGCAAATGGGCTTATTCTGCTTTTCTCCAAGTTTTTTTTCTTCTCAATTGTGTTTTTGTTAATTTTTCCATATTGTGATCATGTTGCATATAAGGAAAAGTCTTTTTGGGGGGGGACAGGGTCTCACTTAGTAGCACAGGGAAGCTTTAAAGTCACTATAGAACACAGGCTGGACTTGAATTTACAGTGATCCTCCTGTCTCAGCCTCCTGAAGTGCTGAGATTACAGGTGGGAGCCATCACACCTGAATGAGTTCATTTTTTTATTTTTTTAATAAAAGTTGTATGCTAATATTTGTTGTTATTATTACTATGTATAAGCGTTACTTTAATGGTCTCATGATTAGTAAACAGATGTATGATAGTCGGAGTTGAACACTCAAGGTCATATAAAATCTTTTGAATTATAAATAATTCTAAAAACAACATCTTTTTTATTAAATGTTTTGTATTTCCTATTACATTCTTAGGATAAGATTGCAAAAGCAGAATTCTTTAATCTAATGTTACTGATTTTTTTTTTTAATTCCCTCCCCTAGAAAAGTAAATAAACAATTTCTGGAACCAGGACCTTACTGATAAAGAGGCTGAAACCTCTGTCCTCAGAAGTTTATTTTCTAAAGGAAAATAAATTAATAAGGATAAACAAATAAACACAGTAAGTAGAGACACTGCTTTAATTGAAAGGGAAACAAACAAAATCTGGGGACCTCAGGGAAGAGAATGACACATTCTGCAGAGAGAGCAAAGGAACACGTTTGTTAGATCAATTTTCCACTGATAATTTATTTTGTGGAGACAGCAGTTGTTCCTGAGCCAGCCAGTGCTGCTGTCGAGGCATCAGTGCTCCCCAGAAGGCAGAGGCTGGCGGTGAGGGCTATAGGAACACGAGCTACCTCACTGGTGGCTGACTTGTTCGTTCCTGGTAGCTCATGAGCTGCTTAGCTGCAGCTGGAAGAAAGGCAGCACTTTGCTGGCGCTGCTTGCTTTGAGATAGGAAAACAGCCATTTCCATTCTGGAAGATCAAGTCAGCAGCATTGTTTTCATTTTCCATTGATGAAAGGAAATACATGAGCTTGGGTGCTCTCTAAAGACAAGGGATTTTCCTAGCTTGCTTGTGTGAAGTTCCAAGACAAGGCCCGACACTGGTGAAGATGTTAGGGCAAATGCCACACAGCAGAAGTTTGAGAGGCAGGGAGAGGTCACAGGGTAAGACAGGCAGCGGGAGAGAGGAGGGGCCAGGCTTGCTCTTTTTGCAACAACCCTCTCAGGAGGATTAGCTCAGAGTCCCGGAGAACCACTTTCTGAAGGTGATGTACCCAAGACATAATAAGAAAGTTAAAGGAGATACCCAACTGTGCCATTTATTAAGCATGTAGTATGTATAGTAAGTAGTAACACCTTAAGTGCATAATAGCCACTCGAAAAAAGAATGTGCATTACTTGAAAGCAAAGAAATTGTATTTTGTTCTTAAATAACCACAATTACATTAGCACCAGTGAGCGTGTGCTTGTACGGAACTTTCCCGACCTTGTGATCTCAGCGAGCAGGGCCGCCTCTGTGTCCTGCTGCTCGTCAGAGGAATGGCCAGGCTCTGCCCCAGGATACGACGGTGCCCTGCTGGGTAATGGGAACGGGAAGCCGTGCTGAAATGGGAAGGTGTTGCTTGCCATCATTCTTCCTTCAGATATTGGAAACATCTAGTGAACCCTCCCTGGTTACTTCAGGGTGTAGGGTGTCTGGGTCCCAGGTTGGGGACCGCCGATCCACGCTGTCTATCGTAAGCTTATTCTTTTCACTATGGATGGGTATGTGCAGAAGGGCGTGGCTGAGGCCTCAGCGCTTAGTCCCGCCCTTGAATAGCTTTGGAACGGGGAGAATCCCTTCACCTAGCTCATGTTCAGCTACCTCTGTCAACAAAGATCACGATAATACAATCTGCACCATGAGCAGACGCTAATCCACCAAATAAAGGGTCCTAATATGCTCTCCACACCACTCAAAGGCCTCGGCAAAGGTAGACTTTCCACACACATCATTAAAGCCTCAAAATGGAAAGGGAGATCCAGAGCGCTGCAGCCTCTGCTCACCGATTGCCCTCAGCGCTTTCCTCTCCTTCGGGACCTTCTGTGTTCCTAACTACCCAGCTTCCCTCCAAGGTCTCTCCCTCACAGCCCCTTGTACCTAGCAAATTTTCTCTGTTCCACAAGCTCCAGGAAGCAATTCCCGCTTATCCTTTCATTTCCGGTCTCAGAGCCGCTGCAACCCATCAGAACCCTTCTCTGATAGCCGGGTAGCCAGCTAGAATCCCTGCTTTGTGGCCCTTATTTCTTGTCTTCCTCACCTGGTTGCATGCAGCTGGAGGTCAGGCCTTGTGTCCCCACTGATGACACAGCTCCAGCATGTAACAGCTCTTCGGTAAGCACAGATAGCTTCCTTCACGGGAAGCGTTAACGTGGGCACAAGTAAAGTTGGCACAAGAGAAAGAGCCAGACCGCTCTGCTGTGCACCAGCTTCATCCTGCATCCCTCTCTTTACTTGTCCCTCTGCTCCACTCTTCTCAGTGCCTCCCACCGTGTGCTAGGTCTTGCCGCTGTCACGCTGGAGACCGATGAGCAGGTGCTTTCTTTCCTGGGGATCCTGGCAGCAAAAGAGGAGGTTCTGTCTAGGGCACAGAATGGTGAGAATCTGCATATTTCAAAAGCATCTTTGGACAAACACTAATCCAGTTCTCTCCCTCCTCAAAGCCTAAGAACGTGTTTTGGCTCCTCTCTGTGTTAATCCTTATGTGAAAAGATCTTTAACAGCATTCTGAGCTCCTCCTCTTAAATTTTCACTGGAAATCAGGACTGCCGGGCATACTACACTCAGATGCTCTTAGATGAGGCTCTTCACCCAAGTGCTCGGTGCTTTTTGTTAAGATCCTTGCACCAGAGATAGCTCTGTCAGTATCTTGCTCATAGGGAACTTGGCTCAGAGTAGGTAAGTAGTGGTGCTGCAGATGCACAGCTGGCTATGTCCTCATTGGAGCAAGAAATCCTGCCCTCTTCCATTTCTTCCTCTCTCCTACCATGCATGCCTCTTTCCAACTTGTAGAAAAAGAAAACCTTCCAAGCATTTTCCCTTTAGAAACCCAACCCATTTTCTTGGGTGCTGGGGCTTATAAGGAACTGAATGCCTATGATTTTGTCTGCCACTTAACGGAGATTAGCTGGAAGCAATCTGCTTAAAGTTTAAGCATCAACTTATCACTTTGTTAACTGTGCATTCATTTTCAAGGGGATGGTTAACTTTAATGGCAATAGGGGATTGAACCATGCGGCAGCGGGTTCCGCGCCATGTGGGAGCCAGAAGGGAAGTGAGAGGCCTTCCCCGGCGTCAGGTGTCATGAGGAGGGGGAGCTGATGCAAAATCTGGATTAAGTGTCAGCCTGTGATCTACTGCAAGGGACAGACTCCTACTCTGTCACTATGACTAACACCAAGAATCCACTCTGTTCACAAGGCAGGATGGTGCCTGAAATGAACAGAGCCAGGAGGGGAGGCAGTCAGAACCCCCACAGCCTCCAGAGGCAGGGTGTGCACTATTTGCCTATGGGAGGGACCTACAATCCCACTCCCACCTCATAGAGAGGGGGAAGGGGAGCTCAGGAGTGAAGGCAGCTGGTGCTACAGCCCATAGTGAGACAGAGCTGGCCCAGGCACAGCACCGCTTCCCACCGTGCACCTTCCAAGAGTCTCTTGACTTTGGGTGGCAGCAAATACAGCTGGCTTATGGCTGTTAATCAAAAGCCATTCCTCCTCGGCCTCTAATACAAATACCCTTTGATTCCATGGGTGTGGCTTCGCAGACTCAAGAAAAAGCAAAGTTTTCCTCTGAGAAGAGAAGCAGGCTCATAACTTCTCAAATTCCGGGTCTCAAATAATGTCCCCTAGTCACCTGGAAGTACTATAGGTCACAGCCTCCTGGTTGTTAGACATCCTTATTAGAGAGGGAAAACCTGGCAGTTTTAATTTACCTGACATATGACCAGACCAAGACCAAAGGTAGTTCTGAAGAATACTATAAATACAGGAAGCCAGGCTGCCTGAAGATGGCAAGACTTCGCCCTCGTCCTCAGCTCAGTTAGGACTGCCTCCCCTGGCATTTCAGGGGAGCCATGGCTGACTCCTTTCAGCCAGCCAAACTGCTCTCTCTCAGTATCCATCCCAAGTGAGGCAAGTGCTTGTCTGTTTGTTTGTTTCCATTGTTTGTGGACAGATCTCCTACACCAGTGGTTCTCAACTAGGAGTGGTATTACTGACTAACAAGTACTCAGCCACACCTGAAAAGGCTTTTGTTTTTCAAAGCCTCTAGTATGGGGAAAACAGGGGTGCTGCTAAACAGATGGTGGCAGGCAGACAATCCCCACAGAATTATTTGTCCCCAGATGTCAATATGACTGATGTTGGAAACCCTCATCTAGACATGGATGAGTCTCGGAGATCTCTACTGGGCTCTCTGCTCAGCTGTGGCCACGTGATTGGGTTGCCCGGTGGGGTGGGGGTGAGGCTGGGGGTCATGGTGGGCAGTGTTCGTGTGTGAGGGTTTGAGCTGTGTGCCTTTCTCCTTCCATAGATTGGCCCATGCTGCTCACATGGAAGTGATCTCGAGTTCCCAGGAGCAGCAAGGCAGCAAGCTGCAGCGCTGATGAGGATATCTGAAAAATTCATGTGTGGGGCTTGAACCTCTCTGCACTGTCTTGGCCCATGAAAGGTCCTCGGGATCATTCACTGCCCAGTTCTCATTCAAATGGCCCAGTGCTCACTCTCCTTTCACACTATTGATTTCTCCTTCAAAACCACAATCCCCTCAGTAAATGAGTCTACCCCTCATTGGAACCCTGCAAGTTACTTCTGGAGTTTAAGCTATCACTGGGCTCCTCCTGAGCAGTTAATATTGGAGACCAGGAGCAGGATCACAGCCCCATGCTGACTATTTAGGGTATCAGCACATCAGCCAATTCCTAAGAGGAATGTCACCCACCAGGACAGCAGCAGCCTCCTGAGATAACTGCTTTTCAGCCAAAGAAGGCCTGGGGATGGGCTGTGGAGATAGCTCAGTGGTCTAAGTGCCTGCTTGGCAAGCGCAAGGACTCAGGTTCAATCCCTGATACCACATGTCATGCTGGCCCCAGACCTGGGTTCACTTTGCCAGACCTGAAACCCAGTGTGGTAGCGCAGGCCTGTAATTCCAGCACTGGGAAGGCTGTGACAGGAGGAGCACCACAAGTCCGAGCTGCATAGCACAACCCTGTAAGAAAGAAATAAATACATAAAACCCTTTAGGAAGGCCTAGGGCTCCTGATCTCCTGGGCACCCCCTCCCCAATCAGGCCCTGGCAGCTCATATCTGGAGCCCCTTAGCTCATCTGGCTAACAGCGCTCCTTGCACAGGAAGCAGGCCAACTTGTCAGGGTGCCTTCGCTGGGCACACCCTTCTCACTCCTGGTTCTCCAGGCCTTGCCTACCTGCTTCTCTGCCACATTACCCTCCCCAAGTGACCAGTCCAGCACTGCAGGTCCAGGCAAAGGAGTGTATTTACTGTTTGTTGTCAGACTATTAACAAACGCAGTCTGTTAATGCTCCCTGATTGATTTCTGGATGGTTCTTCCTTGCTGACTGCTGGAGCTCCATGGCCAAGGCTGGTGTGAGGAGACAAATTGTTTACTTAGTTCCCTATCCCTAGGGCCTCCGGAAAAAGCCCTAGGAATTTCTGAAAGGGGGATCCAGGCAGCACGTGCCTAGCCGACTCTCCCTCCCCTCCAATTTCTTTCCCCAGAAGAGGAAGCAGCCCGGCCTGGGGCCTAAGCCCCTGAGCTGGAAGTCTGTTTCCTCCCAGAACTGGTTCCATTTCTGGTTGCCAGGGTCCTATGGCCTTGGGCCCTGTATGGAAAGCTGCAGAGCCTGTTTTCTCTCTTATAAATAAGGATAATAGTCTCGCAGAGGTTTGAGAGGCTCCTGAAACACGCTCTGGAAATTTCTGAGTAAATAGGCTCATTTGAACACAATGGAGTTAGACCTTTTCCACTGCTAATGTCAGGAGCAACAGGGCTCCTTTCTCTTCCTCCACACTGAGGGGCAGGGTACCAAATATGTTCAGTCTCTGAGGAAAACAGGTATCGTATTATTTTCCTTTGAAGATGAAGGTTAGAAAACTAACCTTGGCTCACATCAAGAAATAAACAGCTTCATTAGCATTGAAATTTTTTAAAGCAAAAAAGAATACTTTTCAACACATAGGTCTTAAAAATGTAGATGATACATTTATAAAAACATATGCCATATATGATGCTGAACAGCTTACAGAAGTGAGTTCTCAGCAGGGGTAGTGGTTCATTCTCTAAAAGAGATTTTTACTGAACCTTTGCCTCATGTGAATCACAGCTGAGGCCCTCAGGACAGTGACGGAGAAGGCAAAGAGACCCAGCTTTGTGGAACTTACATAGCTCGAGGAGACAGATCAGGAAGCACTGGAAAATATAAAGATGGAACAGAATGTCAGGTGCATGAAGAAAATAAATCGGCATAATAGCACAGACACTGTGTCACGGGGAGTGGGGGGTAGGGCACGCACCATGAGCAAAGAAGACGAGGGAGGCAGCTTCTGACTCTGATGTGTGGCCAGAGCCTTTTAAAAAGGAGAAGTGCATTTGGACCTCTGGGAAGATTGGGATGACAGGAACATAAGTGCAACGCTTGCTCGCGGCACGAGAATATGCTTGGTGTGTTTGAGGAACAGCAAAGCCACTGCAATCCCTCCTGTTCAGATCAAATATGCTTTCTCAAGGTCCTCTCCAGCACTGTCTGTCTTCCTAAAAGCAACTTAGTCATTGTTAGTATTTATTCACTCTGATAAAGATCAGCAACATGAATTATGATTACAGGGAATCACATTTCTGGTCAAAGCTGCCTGAATTCAGCCCGGGTGCTCTCCCAAGGAAGGGCCCCAAACTCAAAGGTGCATGTGGGATCTTTCATTCCAGTTAGACCTCCTGAGGCTCAGCACCCCATTTGTCTTCAGAGTTAGGTGACAGTGGTGGCTCCTGTGAGTATGGGAGTGAAAGGAAAGATCCACAGAAGGCCACCCTACCAGGCTGCAGGGCTTCAGGGAAGTCACCCACAGAGAACTGAGAAGGAAGGAACATGAGAAATTTTGCTGATGCAAGAAAGGCCAGGTCCAGGCTGCATAGGAAAATAGCAAGCCACGCCAAGGTAAGCCAGGGAAGGTCACTGTGCGGTGTTCCTCCCCAGCAGTTGGGACAGTCTCCAGGCACCCATCCCAGCTTCCCCAGCGGATTTCCACTAAGCACCCACTTCTGCTTTCCTGAGTCTCTCTTCAGGGCACAGGGACACCAGGAGAATAAAAGTGTTTGGCGACCCTTGACTGTTCCTATCTTAAACGAGTTAGTGGAGGACTGGCTAGAAAGCAGGAAAAGAGAGAGAGACAGAGACAGAGAGATGGGGGAGACAGAGAGAGAAAGAGAAAGAGAAAGAGAAAGAGAAAGAGAAAGAGAAAGAGAAGAGAGAGACAGAGAGACAGAGACAGACAGACAGACACACAGAGAGAGAGAGAGAGAGAGAGAGAGAGAGAGAGAGAGATGCTTCAAGCTGGCTCTGTGGCTCTGTTGAATGGCTCTTGGTCTGAATTCATGCCTTTTCTCCATTCCCAGCCCAACAACCTAATAAACTTTGTTTCCACATAGGAGGATTGAAAAGCAGACCAAATTTCTTGCAATGACTAGCTATGCATGTGCCCTTTGCCGGTGGCTTCCTGGGCCACGCATCTCTCTTCCAGCCCTTCTCTACCCTACCACCTACCTCTCTCTGTGTAGAGCTCTGGGACAGGCTTCACTGACACATCATTGACAAAGGCTGCGTGCCCACAGCCACACTTGGAAAAGCTCTCAGGGTGCCTGCTGCCACGCAGGAAAGGCAGAAGAAGCAGACAGATGTTGGAAGTGTGGCAAGTCCTTGAGAGACTAGGACAGAGGCTGGTTCCAGCAGGCATTGCCCTTCTACCAGCTCTCTCACAAGACATTCTTTCTCCACTTTCTCCTTGTGTTCAAGGTCACCAAAGACACACACTCCTCAGCCCAGGGTGCTTAGCACCTTAGCTTCCCCAGTGACAGCTTCCAGGAAGCTCACCTCCAGGGAAGGGGATGGAGCCGGCCTAGCAAACAAGGCCAGGCATCCATAAAAGGCCCCCAGCCAAAGGCTGGTTCCTTCCTGCAGCTGTCTCCAGGACTCCAAAGCCCTCCCAAAGGAGGTGCCTCGCTTATTAACATCATAACTCACGCAAGTTGCTTGGAGTCACTGTGCATGGAAAATCACATTCTGCAAAGTGTTGAAGCTGCAAAGTCACCAGCCAAGTCGATAGACTTTTATTTTAACGATGTTTGTGATCAATATTTAAACAGGATTGACCCAGCCAGCCTCTAGTACACCTCTCTCCTTCCAGCTGCCCGGGAAAGATAAAATATTTACTTGGGGGTGGGGGTTACAGTGTTCCAGGCCAAGGGGGTGCTTGGGGTTAGATGCAGTGAGGGCGCCATAGGAAGCATTAGACCCCGTGCTAATGGGCTCTGGAGTCGCAAGGCCGAAGGGGCTATGGCTTAGCGGCTCTGAACAAACTATGAGTGAACAAGGAAAGAATCTATGGGAAGATCCGGCCACCAGTAATGTAAACTTTAGAGCATTAAAAGATTTTCTTGAAAATAGTTGTGGCCTATTTCATCTGCCTTTTATTGAAAGTTATTGGCTAAGAGCTGGGCTCTGGTTCAGATAGCTAAAGTGTACCCAGCCTACTCTGTTTATACAGGCTGTCATTTACTATCTCTGAATTTCATTAAAATGATTCTTCCTGGAGCTGTAAAGAATAAATGAGACACAACGTAAAACAGCTGAAATATTGACTCCTTCTAGTAAGTGCTCAATTAACATTATGAGATTACTGAGAGTGCAAGGACACAGAATCCGATGCTGTTTGTTTCTAACACCATAAGGTCAAAGAGTTATATGAACTATGTACAAAGTTAGGTAACATGTTGGGACTCACCATGATTACATGATTGATGTAATCAATCTATGATCCAGTCTCCATTAAAAAAAAACCCACCTGAATACAGAGAAAGCAGAAGTGGCTAGAGAAATCTGGCAAAACTATGTGGAGAAGATCAAATCGAACTTAGGTCTAGAAACACAAGCAATATGTGTGTGTCTTAGTTACTTTTTACTTGTTGCTGGGACAAATACCCGACACTCAAAACAAAGGAAGGAAAGGTTTATTTAGCTCACAGTTACTGGAGGGTTCAGTCCATACTCAGCTGGGTCCAACGCAAACAGCAGTTCAAGCAGCAGAAAACAATGAAGAGCAAAGGAGGAGCAGCAGCTGCGCCGTCCATCAAATCTCTCTCTTCCTTCTGCACTGACTGGGAAGACCAGCGCTCCACAGTGAAGATCAGAGTTCCTCCAAAGTGGCATAGCTGCGAAGACTGGTACTTCTCCACAGAAGTGGGGCAGGGTGGCAGGAAGGTGGGCAGGGCTGCAGGAAGACTTTCTCAATTCCTAAGTCCTGCCCACCAGCTGGGCTAGGCCCCCACGCTGAGAACTGCCCAGCTGATTCAGCCAAGTTGACACAATGTATCAACTAACATAGTGTGGAAACTCTGACTTAGATATGACCTCTTGAAACTGGGTACTTCTGCACATTTTAGTACATAGGTGCTGTAGCTTAGAGTTTGCAAGGGGAACACAATTTAATACAGGACAAACAATTTATAGAATTATTTTACAATAGTCACCCAAAGAGTCACATATAAAGAGTACAAGAAATCTGTCCACATACTAAAGACCAAATGAATCCAGCTGAGGGCCTGGACCCCATGGTAATGTCCTGCATGAGTCCAGCTAAAGACTTAGAGTCCACAGCAATGCCTCCCACAAGCCTAACTGGAGGTCAAGAGCTCATGACAATGTCTCGTGCAGGCGTGTTTCATGGATTTGCTCTAGGAAGGCCCAAGGATCAGTAGAGGAAACTGGAATGTCTGTGCTCGTGGGAGGGAGGAGCTGTGCCAGCAGGCTGAGGGATCTGCACTGGAGGCAGAAGTGGCATCAAAGTAAGGACCAGAGTTCCCTTGGAAAGCACCACAGCCATCCTCTGCAACAGTGAGGTCCTGAGCGCCTCTGGTGATAAGAACAGCTGAGTCTATGTCAGGCAAGACAATACAACAGCTTCTCTAGGAGGCTGAACAGTGCACCATCTTCCCCTCCAGAGCTAGGAAGTGATGCTCAAAGTAAGGACCAGAGCTGCCCTAAAGTGAACCGTAGCTGGTCTCAGCACCGAGGTTCCAAGCTCCTTCAATGATGGGAACAGCCCCATTCCTATCAGGGGAGCCAACATGACAAGCTCTTCCAGGAGAACCGGCAGCTCCCTATAGCTTTCAAACTTCTTCCTCTCTAGTTCTGCTTCTTATGCTGCTGGCAACAATCCACAGATGGGCCTTCCACACCCAGTGCCATGCTGGTTCAGTTCAGCTGGTGCTACAAGTTGAATACCAGCTGGCAATCCACCACAATGGGTGAGATTAAACTCCCAGTGCACAACGTCTTTGAGAAATGTGTTTTTTAATGAATGAAAAGGAAGTTAGAACCATGCTTTCAAAGAGGGGCCCATATTAAGAGAAGGACAGCAAAGATTAGTAAGGTCTCATAAGGTGGACAACCTATGCAGCTTTCCTGGAGCTTTCATGTCTTAGCACTAAAGGCACAAGGTACTGAGTACCAGAAACTGCCAGTTCTGAATGAATATGACCACTGCTCCCTGTAGGGTGAACAGGAGCAGAGGGCTGGTCTCTGAAAGTCAGAGGAAGCAAATTCACACACATGAGACAAGGCCTGCTGACATCCACTGCAGCGGACACCAACTCGAAAGAGCCAGTCCCAAGGGCCAGATTAAGGAATGCTGGGACTCCACGGTAGTGGTCTAGCCCTGACTGTATGTGCCACCACATACACTTCCACAGAGGAGAAGCTAGGTGAAGACCATCTCTTAAGAAACTGATTTGGCCTATGATTTTTTAAGAACATACAGAAGAGTGAACAGGTCCAAAGCCAAGCACCCCGCCTGTCAGACACAGCACACAGCCTTAGGTGTTCAGTATTCTCCACCTCTGTGCAGGCAGCAAGAGGCTTCAATATGCTGGGCTCTGGGGTTTGTTCATAATGATTCGGATGTCACATGGATGTCCAATGACTGACTCTGCCATTGATCGTGGGGCCTGGGATGTGGGTGATGGATTGGGCCACCAGAGCAGCCGCCTGGGGGAAGTCTGATTTTGTTCAGATGAGCTGCACCAGACAGCCCTTCTCCCCCTTCCTCTCTGACCCTCTCTGTTTCCCTCCCGTGAAATCCATCATCTTCTCAGCTTTCTTTTTTTTCCTTCCTTCCTTTCTACTTAATGCCCTTCTTTTTACTATCTTTTTCCCTTTTTGTCTTTTCTTCTTTCCATCCCTCAGTCTCTCTCTCTCTCTCTCTCTCTCTCTGTCTTCTCTCGCTCTCTCTCACTCTCTCCACCACCACCCCCCTCCTTCCCTCTCTCTTTCCTCACTTCTCTCTCCACTTTTCTTTTCCTGGCTCAATTCTCAAGGCCCATCTTTATTTCATTGGGATTCGTAGAAGAGGGCACACAAGGCATTACAATACTCTCTTGAAAGCATGGGCTGTGATCCAAAAGTCCTCTTAGCACGTTCCTGGGGCTCAGAATCATATCCACTATGGTTCTGGCACAGGGAATGACCTAAACTAAGGAACAAGAATGCTCTAACTTGCATCAGGGGCACAGGGCCACTGGGACGGGCCACACTGAAGGAGCCAGGGACTCAATAAATTTCCTACTGGATCACTTTCTGCAAGGTGTAAGAAACAGTGTCTCATGGCTGGGGCTTCATAGACCCTTGACTGCAGAAGACTGAGGACTCTATTTCAGGGCACAAAACAGATGCACGGAGAATGGCATTACTTACTATTTGAAGGCTGAACCAAAGCCAGCGTGGATTATTTTTAAAGCGCAGATACATTTTTAAAGTCAGATCAGTCTGGATCTTATTAAGCTCCACTCTGCGTGTGAGTAGGCAGTGAATGTGTCTAGATGTTTTTATCTGAAATTCTGAGAAGTCATCTCTCCACTAATACACGCGGTCAGTGTCTGTGTTCCACTGCCCCCTTCAGAATCTACAGTGCTGGCTTGGAGGGGCCAAACCCAGACAATCATACTTCTGCATCGAAGCCTCAGTGCTGTCTCGGGACGGATTTGAGTGGGATTTGTGGGTTCTCAGTGTGTCGCTTGTGAGATCAGAGATAAGAAAACTGAAGCAAGGATTTGATTTGGTTTGCAACACACATTGTGCTGCCAATGGCAACAAGCCACACATGCTGTCATTTATGCAGAGTAATTCTGTCCCATCTGGATTGATTTTATACCATGGCTACTCTCAGTTCACCACAAGGACCATCAAGGCACCCTGCTAGTGCATTTGTGTCTGTGTGTGTACACACCTACACACCACAAAAAAGAAGAAAAAAAATATATATATATGTACTCACGGGCAGAAATGTATTTCAAAACCAATGTATTTAAAGTACTAGCTGATTTTGGTTTCTCTTCTTTTTTTTTTTTTTTCTCTTCTGTGCAAATCCTTTGCTGCCTACATTTGTGGCTGTTTTCCCAAAAGCATTTCCACAGTCAGTGAATCCCATCTCACACGTTTTACTTGCCTCTGCCTCTCTGTTGGATCCCTTCATTGTGCATGATATTTCACTTTGCTTGCCTCTGTTTTGACAAAACCTGAAGGCCTTTAAATATACTAGTGCGTAATCCCCCTTCCTGAGATGCACTTCTGGCTTCTCCAGCCTCCTTCTTCTCATTCCTGCCTGTGCACACCTTCTGAGATGTAGGACCCAAACTGGATTCCTTTCCTTCTAACGTCATTTCCTCTGAGATTCTTCACTCCTGGGGACTTTGAAGTGGACATCAGGACAGTGCTCCTCAGAGCCTGGGTTTAGCTTTTGCCCATGGTCTACTTCCACATTTCCAGTCACACACAGGTTTTCAGAACCGAAATAACATGTCTCAAAGTTGCTGTCTAGAGTCAAGCCTAATGTTTTTCTGTCAAACTCATCTTTCATCCTATCTTGCATCTCAAATTCATTAAACCCTCACACAGCCACCTCAGTGTTCTCCTCCCACCTCCCTCCAGACCCCAGGACTGGAACCTTGCTCCAAAGACTCACTCTCACCCTTGCTACGGTCCTTCCCTAGCATGTCTTCACTGATGCCTCCTGAGGTGTGGACAACAGGTTCTTTGATTTCCTCTACTCAGTTGCTCCCTCCATCCACTCCAGTGTCTAGCACTCAGCAAAGTGTCATTTCATTGTCCTATTCTTGTGTAGGGGCCCCCAGAACCCTCATCAACTGCTGGGTCACCTCCCAGTGTAAATGCTTTCTTATCTTCTAGATCCTCTCTCCAGTCCTCACTCTCTCTGGACCATGCCTTTATCACCTGTCACACCACTGGGCTTCTCACGTGTCCCTTCTTACTCATTACCAAACCAAATCTCACATTTCTTTAGGGATCAGATTCAAGCCTCATTACCCAAAGGCATCTTCCCCAGTGCTCTCTGAGTTGGATTTCTCTTGGTACATTTGTTGTGGCATTCATACATTTACACATACGTTTTTCCTGAATACATTCTAGTTGTCTCAGTTCTTATTCCCTTACATGCATAGTAAACAATCCAGCGAGCCAGATCTTATGGTCAACTGCCAATTTTCAATATTTTGAAAATAAAAGGTATAAGAAATTGAAAGCTTTTTGCTGAATTCACACACTTACAATATTTAAATGACAATGGAATACCCATCTCTGACAAAAC
>NDGM011179959.1:0-10641 GCA_002564305.1 Octomys mimax | reverse complement strand
TGAACTCAGGCCCTTGCGCTTGCCAGAGAAGCACTTATTCCACTGAGTCATCTCCCCGGCCCCCTTTACTAAAACTTGTTACCAGTGAAAAAGATGATGTATTGACAAGATGGGCAGCATAGCTACGTCTTGATGGATCTTTTTGTAGCTGTGTGTCATTTTGTATGAGTTAAATTCTAAGGCTAGAAATAAATCATAGAATGACATAACATATGAAATACCTGTTAAAGTTGAGGCAAATATTTTGGAAAGCTTGTGAATTCCGAGTATTGCTAATGCTTATGAATTATTGTTTCATTACAGAAATCACACATATACATATGTAGCACTACAGGCTTCCTCCAAAATAGAACCCAAATGTAGGATAAACTTTTAATGTTATTAATATGCCGAGGTCATGCATATGGTCACTTGCTAATCTCCTCCTAGCTCTGGGGACTCTGCAAGACGAGGTGAGGCACACATAGTCTGATTGGGATTGGTAACTGGATCTCTAATTACACCGTATTTGGGGGGAAGTGGTCAGTACAGATGTGTGTGTGTGTGTGTGTGTGTGTGTGTGTGTGTGGTATTGGTGCTGGTGGTGATGGTGGTGTGCAGGATGAACATGTGGCAATTCCTTCCAGTGACAACAGTTCTTAATATTCTTACAAGATGAAAAGTAGTACATCCTTTAGTTATAGATTGTATCTTTCTATATTAACTCTCATGAACTTCCTTATTGGCAAGAAGGCATATTGGACATACTAAAACAACTCAATAAAATATTTAAAATATTTTGAGGGCCAGTGATATAGCTTAGTGGACTAAGCGCCTGCGTAGGCAAGCTTAAGGACCCCGGTTCGATCCCCAGCACCACATGCCACAGGGCCTCACCCCTGGGCACGCTGAGCCACGACTGAGACCGGGCATGATGGCACACACCTATAATCCCAGCACTGGGGAGGCTGAGGCAGGAGGATCGCTAGGACTACGAGGTGCATATTGAAACCCTGTACCAAATAAAAATAAATAAATAAGAAGTAAATTTAAATGGGAAGCTGATCTTGCCGGAGATTAAGCAATTATAAGGCTTACAAAGAAAAAAGTAAGAAAGTGGGCAGGGTGAGCAGGAGGCGAGCATGTTCTGAACTTGCCTTCTGCTCTAAGAATGAGGTCGGACAAATGTGCCTGCTGTGATTCGACATGGCGAGATCATGAAGGGGTTTTGCGACAGCCTATGGAGGATGCTCACTATAAGACTTCAACAAAGGCCAAGAAAATACATCACAAAAGCCAGGAAGAGCATGGGCGAACAGCGGGAAGGTCCGGGACTCACCGACAGAGCTCCTAGCGTCCTTTCTCTGTCCTAAAACACATGCTTTGATTCAGAGTATTAATAGTCACCATCAGCTAAGTGGTTCTTAGCTCTCTGCACAAAAGCTGACCCACCAGACTGAAAGAGTTCGTTCCATCCCATTGTCAACGTAGCACCGCCCAGTCTGAGCTGCCCTGCTCTGGGGCAGGTGTCGCGAGAGTGGGACAGCACTCTAAGGGCCAAGTGAGTGCGCTCTCCCCCTAGAAACAGAGCCCACCTCGAGGGCCAGTGCGGGGCCACAGTGCCTAGCCATCAGCTCTGCTTGTGCACCTCCACCCACATCCCCAGAGTTTCCTGATACCTCAGGAGGCGACTGTGTGGTCAAAACGATCTGACATCTGAGTTTAATCCATCATTTGCAGAAATTGCAACTCTTTGGTGGTACTATAGAACTGAATCTTTAAAGGGAAAAATGAACATTGTAGAACTGATGAACGAACTTTTATGTTGGCATTCTAAGGAATTTTAAATATAATAAATGAAACAGATATCAGTTATGAAAATGTAGATAGGTGATATATTTTTAACAACTTAAATAGAAAATGTTGATGAGTTCTATTTGAAAGAACAGACACCGGCAGCATTTCTCAATGGCAACGTTAGAAACCAAATGGCCAATAAATTATCCTTGATAGCCTAAGAGAAAATTACTTTTAAATCAGATTTCTCCTAAATAAACGGGTATACCAGCAAAGTAATAAAAATTAAAACCAAACCTTTTCACCAGTAGATATTCTACCTAAGAGATTCTGAAAAATGGATGCAAATATTTAAAAGAGTATCTGAGATAGAAAGATTGGTTTTCAATAAAGAAGAATTATTTGAAAAAAAATGATGATTATCTGGTTACTAAACATTCTGACTTTCCCTACATGTTAGCAAATATGCTGCTGAGGAAAATCACTGAAATGAAACGCACAGGAAAAGTACCACTTATACTGCAGAAACTTGGATTCGAGAACATTGTACAGGGAATTTCAAGGATATCGTGTTCTTTTGTGAAGACTAGGTGGTGAATAAATAAATGCTTACTAATTTATTAGGATGTAAAGCAATACCTTTCTTTAGTTTCATCCTGCCACTGATCCTATTCTCTTGCAGTAGAATTGTTTCTTCTTACAGTTACTCCCAGCTACAGCCAGAGGTTATCAAAAGCCAGGAAAGGGACTTCGTGTAATAAAAGGAATTCCACTGCTTTCTTATCAATATTTCACTTCCCTGTTGCAGTGTCAAGGACCTTGTGCTCATAAACCTGTGAAGAGACCATATATTTCTTCACATTCACCGAGAAGTGGAAATGATTTGTCATTTATCTTTTCTACAGAATGAGATTTATTTGGAGAGGAAAAGTAAGATCACCTTAAACGCCTTACAAGAAGTTAGTGACCAGAGGCAGCTCAGGGGACAAGAGTAGGATAGCAGAGGAGAGGAAGGATAGAAAATGAAAACAATTTTGGTAAGGGGACAAATTCCTCTCAAATGTGGGTCTGATCACTACTAGCTCTTTAACTGTTAAAGCATGAAAGAAGTTTGGCCCACTATGTTCTTAAGAACAGACACCACTCTATTGTCTTAACCTAATCTTTGTGTTAATTACATAACAGAGAAAGACTAGGGCTGAAGCTTTGATTGGTAGAGAAATAATATTACCGGTTGACACGGTTTTCTGTTAGTCGATAATGTCATTGCATCGCATGAATACCAGGAATATACCAGATTAATTTTGCCTATTACAGATTGTTAAAACATTATTTACTTGTCAAATCTACAATAACTCGCATAGTACTGTCAACCCACATTATTAATTTTCCTTTCAAATAGACAAAGATACCCTAAATACCAAATGCAAAGCTAGTGACAGTTCTTTTTGCAACACAAATAAATATATCACTGTCATTTACTAATTCTCTGTGTTCATTTGATTTTTTTCCCAGCACTACTCTGAAGTTAAAAGCAAGTGAAAATAGAGGGCCTGGTCATTCACTTCCCACGCATGTATCTACACCACTTTAATCTTGCACATAAAAGGTCAAGCATAAAATTATTTGCTTGGAGCCACTGTCCTCAGAGATTTGAATTAACATAGACACAGAGTACCACAAGGAAAAAAAAGTTAATTTTATCTTAATTGGATTAAGCCAGGTCCCATCTATAGTGAGGGAATGAGGTTGCAAAGAGACTGGAAAGTGCTAGGTTGACAGAAAACGATTAATTCATGGGCCAGGGCCGAGGTGTTGACTAATAACATATTGATCGTATCTATAAAATATGCAGAATGTCTGTCAAGAGGAGAGACACTTTGGAATTGAAAATTGCTGGCATATCTGACATGATCAAAGTTAGATTAGTGTTACTGAGAAGCTGCAAGTGAGCTGCGTATTACCTTAGCAACCAGCAAGATTTTGACACATGTCCAGGACCGACCGTCATAAACAGTAGCAGCGCTTGTCGGTTAGAGGAAAGTGACTGATTTGTGTAGCTGCTTCTCCCTCGCCTCTTCTTTTCTCTACCGTGTTCCAGCAGACGTGCTGAACTCTCACATTTTAATCCCAGTGGAGCCTGCAGGTGGTATTGTCCTCGCATGGAGGAGTTATTAAATTCTTAAGGTCACCATAAAAAAGGTTCTATTAAATTGAGTTAATAAAAACATTGGGCAAAGGTTTGCAAAGAGCACAGGTGTCAAAGCCTGGGGATTGGTTATGTCTCTCAGGATGTCAGACTAAGACAATAATTTAAACCCATCATAGTATGGAAAAATAAAAGTCTCCATTATTTAATAAAGCATGAAAATTTTCACCTAATACACATGTGAATACTTATATAGGACTTTCACTTTTTCAAATTGTTTTGTGAGGTTTACTCTTTTTTTTTTTTTTTTTGAGCTCAGACTGACATTATTTGCTGGAAAACTGAGAAACATAAGATAATAGCTTTTTGACAGCAAGTACCAAGTGAATTTTGGGGATGTTTTGTAAGTGTAAAATATTTTTCGTGAAGAAAAGCATAACAAACACAAAGCTTAGCACTTGACTTAGGATGGCTTTTATGTTGTCCTAGACAGAGTATGTGTTTACAGATAAGAAAGTAGTCTTTAGCACTTACTGGAAATGACACACTTTACAAAGATTGTGCATTGCACAGCCAGTTCACAGAATTATACTAAAGACATGGTGTGTAGAAGTCGTACTGTATGCCACCTGCCTGAGGATTTGTAGCTGCCTATTTCTTTTTTCAGTATGTTGGAAGGGGACACGGGGTTCATTAGTTCAAGAGCATCATAAAAAAGATGCTAGACACTGACTGGTTGGCTTGCGATCTGGCCAATGAGTGAACTTTAATCATCCAAATGAATTTTTAAGAAATTTAAGTGAACAATCTTGCACCACGTGTATGACTTTCTAGAGTAATTGAACTGACACATTTTAGTGAATTCTTCAAGTAGTATCCAGTATTTCTTAATTAAAATCTGCTCTCTTGTTGTACCAGCCCTGGGCACCTAGCCAGCCACAGAAAACAGGCCTTGTGGCACATGCCTGTAATCCCAGTGCTGGGGAGGCTGAGACAGGAGGATCACTATGAGGCTGAGCTTCATAGTAAGACCCTGTACCAAATAAAGGAAAAAAAAAAAGATTTTTTAAAAAATCTGATGTCTTGATTTTTGCAACATAAAATGAGTCCTGATCATATATAGTGTGTATGTACTTTCTTGGTTCCCCTGCAGTCTCTGGCGGTGTTACTATGCTCTCCACCAGGCCTGGCTGCACCGTTTGTGGAGTCCAGTGCAACATGCAGCCATAAGGAAATGTGGATGAACGGTGCTTTCAGTATGAAAAGAATAAAGCTGCATGTAAGTCAGCCATGAAGTGCCTCTTATGGATTGTTATAGAAATTGTCCATTTGCTAAATTAATGTTAAACAATTGTTAATTGTTAATATGAATTTTACTGTTGGCAATTATGTTGTTCATATCCCTCTCTATGGAAAGGCGGGAGCGCGTCATCTTACAAACAACAATAGAAACACACAATTCCTTACTTGCATTTGTGTTCTGATGGTATAAGGACAGTGAATGCTTCACAAACTAGCTGACTTTGTTCCTGTCGTTCTGCTATGCACATGTCCCACCAGGGCCCTGCTCTTTGCCTTGATCAGAGTAAGAAGGCACGAAGTGGAATGTGGCCGCAGCCGCTCTCTTCTTGTGCGCTGGGGCAGCTTCGTTTTCAGCACAGGACAACGCGAAGCAGCAGCACCAGCAGGAAAAACGAGACAGTGTTCCTTGGTCCTTCTGTGGCCTAGAATACCCTCAAGCCAGTCTGTACCTGAAGGTCTGGTCCAAATGAGAAGAGCCACTTCCCTGGTCAGCCGACAGCTGTGCTCCCTCCGTCTCAGGGGAACGTTGTTTATTTAGACTTGACGGAGTTTTGGTGATCCAGAAAACACCAAGGATCGAAAATAGATGTATAGTTGTATGCTGTGAAGGCTGTATGCGGATGGTGGAGCACAAAAGAGGACACACACACACACACACACACTGTTTATCTGCTCTGCTCACATGAACACTGGACTCCATCAGGTTTCACCAACAAAATTTCAAGAAAAATAAAGTGAAAAAAAATTCAAACAACGACAGAAGAGCACTGAACCAAGCATGTGGGCCTTGTAAGCACGCTGTCCCATGTCACTGCACACGGCACATGCCTACAGTTCTACATCAATCTCTGCTAAACAAATATAGGTCTTAGCTATATGTGTCACATGAAACTTCATCATGTGACATTAGGAACACTTTCATGAGACTTCTTCCGCGGTGGCACTAGACAGATACAACATTGTACGTGAAGGTCAAGCTCAACGAAGGAAGACCAAGCATGCGAGGAAAACCCTGAGTGCTTGAATGTCCGCAGGGAGCAGAGTTCTTGCCGACCTACAGCACCCACAGTGGGAAAACTTGTGAAGCAGAAAAGATGATTTCTAGAAGGTTTTTGAATAGATAATTTACAATGGCAGGAAAAGCCAAGGAAGACTTAGCCCTGTGGGGCAGTGATGCTGCACCTTTGGAGACCAAGTGCCAAGGTACTGCCCCAAACCCACTTACTTGTCACACAGTGCCAACACCACAGCTGAGCCAGAATAGTGATGTTGGGGTTTAGAGAAAAAAACTATTCGTACATTAACAAATTTCATCTTAGCAGAAAAACACAACATGTGACCAAGGGTTACTTGATGCTGGATGAGCAAAGTTGGCTTAGAGAGGTAAGGGAGGTGGAATAGTAGTTTTTTTTTTTAAACCCTTAAGAATTTGAGTCTGTGCTATCTATCGGAAGTCTGCACCTGGCCTGTGTGTCCCTGCAGGGAGGGTGGGAGGAGAAAAGCTTTTGGTGCCAGCTTACTCCCTTCTTCCTCTCAGCTGCAGGAACTGGCAATGTTTTAATCCACCAAAAGCTAGTAGCAAGAGGCCACTGTGATGCAACAGGCACTAACCAGAACGTGGGGAAGAGCTACAGGGCAAAGACTCCATGCAGAGGAGAGGAAAGGCAGCCGTCCAGCGTGTTCCTCCCATCGTGTTGCTGAGCACCAGTTTCTTCCAGGAATGTTAGTTATAAGCATGATTTTAAAGTAGAAAGATTCCTATAGGCAGATCGAGTATTTAGCCGTCTCGGAAGCTATAAGAACTTCATGAAAGAGAAAGCAATATTGTTGAATATCAGTCTCTTACCTCTGGGACCACTGGACTTTTATGTATGAGCTTGTTAAATCAGCAACGAAAAACTGTGGGAAAAGAGTGGCTGTAATCTCACAAGCCACACTCTCAACTAATTTTTGATAGCACACCCTGCAACAAAAGCATCTCTGATAGCTTCATGTGGAACAAGGGTACCTTCGCAACCACATTGCAAGTGGGAAGGAAGCATGGGGCATTGTGTAGCATCCTGCTGACTGAACTACGCACACAGCATAAAGAATTTAGAGCATCATAAAAATAGGCAAAACAAGATTGCAGTTTTCGCTCCTGGAGGCTGAGGCAGGAATTGCAAGCTGAAGGCCCTTTTAGGAAATACCGTGAGCTCAGTATCACCCTGAGCTGCACAGGGAGACCCTGCCGCAGGAAAAAGCGCCCCTTTGCACACACACTGATCAGTCATCAGTGCTACAAAATCTGCCAAAAAAAAAAGTACTCAAAACATATTTATTGGCAACTGTTTTACTACTTGCAAAGAATGAGTATGTTTTAATGAGCTTCAAATATTTTTGTTAGTTGTTTAAAAATATTAAAATATAATATTAGATCAATAGTGTTTTTTATTTTCTGATTTATAATATAATTAACTGAACATCATAATATGAAATTTATTTCTAAAACATTATAAATATATTTTGCTTTGTAGTATGTATGTAATATATGTACTTTTTTTTTTTGTGGAATCGGGGATTGAACTCAGGATCTTGCCCTTGCCAGGCAAGTGCTTATTCTACTGAGCTATCTCCCTGGCCCCTAAATATATTTAATATTTTAGTTTTGCAAAAGTTGATTTCAAAGTTTAAATTCTACAAACTAAATGCATTATCCTTTCTAAGCACTCACATTTTACATCATGATTACAATGCTCATTTTCAGGACTAATTAATATATTAATATCCCGATCTAGCTTTTTTGGGCTTTATTTTACATTAAACATTTTACCTAACTTAGAATAAGTATTGGTATATAGTTTTCACCTGGCATATAAATAATTAATTTCTTTTCTAGATTTTTAGCCAGTGTTCTCACAGAGAAAACAATTACCTTAATAATCTAGATGTGGTACAGTTATGAATCTTTAAACTGTGCATTATAGTTTCACATTTTTAGGCTGAATTTTTTAAAATCAGTGGTGTCCTAAATTAGTTTTGAGCTTCATATACCTCATAGGTATAATTAGCAACCTGTTACTGACACATCTGAAGAATGCTGAAAGTGAAAATGAGTGACACATCTTTATAGATGTGTGGCTCTTGGAATATTCACTGTTAGATTTTCTCTTCAGCGCTATCTTGCCTTTTTAAGATTAAACTCTGTCAATTATTTGTTACTTAGAAGACTCCTAAAATTTGTTGTTTTTGTTTAAACTATATTAGCTTTAACAAATTATTTTTCTAATGATACATTTTGATGAATGGTATTATAATTTTAAAGGACTTTTTGGGGGTAGGCAAGACCAGTATATCAAAATAGTTTTAGAGAAGTTGAGGGTTTAATCAGGCTACGTCACTGGTCATGTGTAAATGTAGTACCTGGATACAGATAAGCATGAAAAAACGAACATTAGGGTCCATTCTGAAAACAAGAGCAGTAGAGGTTGCTATACAAGAAAAACTTTAGGTGGATGATAGATAGATAGATAGATAGATAGATAGATAGACAGATAGGTGACAGAAAGATAGGACAACTGACTCTCTTCTTGTAGAATAATATGAGTGTAAATAAAACCTGAAAGATGCAGTAGATACTGTGAAAGGGAAATAATTTGCTCCATCGGAAGGAAAAATGGGATAAAGAAAAGGATAAAAGAAAGAAGGGAAAAGGAGATATTTATGTATAGTTTCAGGACAGGTTTGATAGTTGTACTGTTGAATTCTGCTGGTCTATTGAAAGGAGCAGTTAATGTTTAAATTGTTTTTATTCTTTTTTTTCTTTGTAATTTCTTATAACTTTATTTTGATAGTTTTGTTCTTTTGTTTAACTGATTTTGTAGGTTTAGATCTCTTAACCTAAACAACTAATTTGAATATAACATTGTTCAATGCAGCAACCTTCATTGAATTCCTATTACTTTGCCTAGTGAAATTTTGTATCATCTCCCATGCTTTTTTTTTGTGACCAGCCTCAGCCCACCGTGGGGGAAGGGCTAGCACAGCATATGATGCCCGGGATCAAACTGCGGTCCCTGCCTGTCTGCCTAAGCTTGGCTAAGCAGGCTCTTGAGACTGCTGAGCTGTCTTGCCTCTAATTTTTTAAAACAATTTTGCATATTTTGAAAACATACAATCTCCAAATATAAAATGATTGTTGATCCTCAAAGGGAGCATCACAGATTTGGAAGTGCCCAACTTCAATTTCACAATGTTTTTTGGAAGTTAAAATTCTCTCCTTTTTGTATCCTTCATTTCTGCTGTTGTAGACACTTGGGACAAATCAGATTGCATTACACAATGCTGCATCTCCTCCTCTTATGCTTCAGTGTGGTTCACAATATGGTTTTGTGTTGTTGCCCAATTAACTTAATGTAAACATACACTTGGACCTGTAGGTTGTTTTCTCATGCACGTAAGTTACATACTGGCTCTATTGTAGCTGCTGTTGGAGTTGGAATATGAAATACTAAAACTGGGATTAGGAGTGAGAGGTGTAGTCCTGTAAAACATGACTTAATATTACACATGCTAAAGCCTAACAGAGGAAGCGAGAACTGAAGCTTTGTTCTGAGAAATTTAAGTAGGTAGTTTCAGGTAAATTAAGAGGAAGATTCATTTATAAGAATTCTCCCATAAAACAAGGATCAGAATGAAATATGTCCAAGATCCAGTTGTCTGATTTTTTTAGATCTCCATAGACAAATGAAAAGACAAGATTGCAGATGCCTAGAAATACCTGTTTTAATCCTACAATCTTAGTTACTTATTGCTGAGACAAAAATAACTGACACAGAAATTTAAAGTGGGAAGGCTTATTTTGTTTAGTTTCTAGACTTCTCATTCCATAATTGGTTGGATCCAAGGCAGAGTAGCACTTGTCGGGGGCCATGCTTTACGGCAGCTGAAGAGAGCAAAAGCAACAACAAAGTAAATAAGACTCATCCTTCTGTCTTGTACATACGACCCAATCTACCGGGATTAGGGAGGTGCCCATCTACTTGGAGGATTTTCCAGCAATCACCTACCCTTATTGTGCCACCCTGAAGCCCAGCTTGGCACTCCAGGCAGCAACGCCCTTGACCCAGATACCTCTGCGACACTGCCCCCACCCACTGCTGCAGGATGCTTTGGGAGGACACCCGGATACAAAGCACAACTGTGCTAAAAATAATTGTCTATGCATGGATTAGGTTATACCTAAGTTTTTAACTGTGGAAAGGGGGACAGGAGAGGATAATTTAATTATTTGAAATTTTATTCCACTAGCGAGATAAACCAGAATATGTATTAAAAGTCCTGATGTCTTCTTACTTGTAAAATGTTGTAGTCAGGGGGCTGGCGAGATGGCTCAGTGGTCTAGAGCACCTACTTGGAACAAGCTGAACTAAAGC